>RJWH01003073.1:0-81769 GCA_004363575.1 Solenodon paradoxus
AGTCGCGCCCAGAACAAAGGGGTACCGGCTCTTTTAAGCAGAGGAATTTCGCGGGCTTCCCATATGGCGATTGGGATTGGCCCTGTGAATCCAGGTGTGGGGGTTGCATCCCTTATTCTGACGTCATCCACCTTTTTCCCGGGCTTGGCCTTTCCCGGGCATGGCCGCTGCTGCTTTTGTCCCTGGGCCAGCCTAACAATTCCTTTTAAACAAAATTTTGATTTTGCAAAGCATTAAATGAGCTAGAAATTTATCAAATGTTTTCTCTGCTGTCATTTAAATGATCATGCAATTTTTCCCTTCACTCTGTTAATTTAGTCTATGACATTTATTGCATATGATGACATCCCCACATTCCAGTTATAAATCGCACTTGATTATGATATATGATCCTATTAAGGTGATCTTGAATTCAGTTTGCTTGCATTTTTATGGGGGTTTTTGTATCTGTGGCGATCCTGAATATTGGCCTATAAAATAAGTTTGGAATACTTCCCTCTTTTCAGCTTTCTGGAAGAGTTTGAGAAGAATTCAAGTATTTTTCTTTATCCATATATTCCTCTATTTTTCTGTACTGGAGGATTTGGTTGCTTATTTAATCATTGTGTTCATGTTATTGACCTGTTCAGATTTTCTGTTACTTCAACATTTCATTCTTGGTAGGCTGTGTTTCTAAGAATATATCTCTTTCTTTTAGGTTATCCAATTTGTTGATATATACCTGTTAATTGTAGTCTCCTTGTAACTTTGTGGTCAGTTACAAAGTCTCCTCCTCAATTTATACTGAGTCTTCTCTTTATATACTTTAGTTAAATGTCAACTTTGCTAATCTTTTCAAAAAACAGCACTTACTTTTGTTGATTGTTTTATATTGTTTTTATTTTCTACTTTGCTTATTCATATTCTAATCTTAATTCTTTTTCTAATTTGGGTTGAGTTTGTTCTGCTTTTCTGATTCCTTGGTCTAAATTAGATTATTTATTTGAATTCTCTTTTTTCCTGTTTTAATGTTTGCACTGTTATGATAAGCTTCTGCTTTAGTATTGCTTTTTATCATATTCATGAGGTTTATTTTGTTTTGTTTTCATTTCATGACTCAAGATATATTTCATTTACCCTTTTTATTTCTTAGAAACATGACACAATTCCTGCTGAATTTGCCCTTTTAGCACCGTCCATTATTTTATCATGTCTTTCTTGCTTTTGGTAACAATTTTGACAAAAGTCTATTTTATCTTGTTAAAGATGGACATTTTGTTCTCTTTTTTCCACTATCCTTGTCATGTTATCTTTTATTTATTTATTTATTTTTTATTTTTTTATGCCTTCACTTTTAGCTTATGTGTGTCTTTAAAACTAAAGTAAATCTTGTGTACATCTCTTAGAGTTGGATTTTCCCCCATACAGTTATGTATCTTTTATGTGTGTGTATATATATATATATATATATATTCACTAATATGCTGTTCTAATCCTGTCATTGTTTTTAAATTCTTATTTTTCATGTAGTTCATGCTTACCTAAAATTTGTTAAAATCCAAGGATATAGTGAGTTAAAGGTAATACTGCTTTATTCAATAAGATTTACTTCCAAAATTATGGTTTCACCCCATATCTTAAATAATATACATGATTTTTAGTGAGGTTGTAAGAAATCTCAGGCACTGCCCTATGTGTTATTAACAAAAGTGTGAAAGCACACATTGAATATGCTCTTCATACTTGTACTAGCCATTTTTTATTAGCAGTAGAAGCTAATTGTTTCTGTGTTTAGTTCTGGAACTTAAATCTCCAAATTTATATTCAAACTGATGTCATTAAAATATTAGCGTGTTGAACATTTATTCTAGTTAAGTACTGTTCAGTTAATTGTTTTATAGTGAAACTACCTATTTGAATATGGTTAATTTAACCAATTTTAAGCCTTCTTTCAATTGTAAATTCCTCAGCATTTATAGATATCATATAATTTTATGTTGTTGATGTTTATATGAATGATTTTAGATTAGTTTTTATGTGATTTAGTAATTGAGAGAAAGTAGACAGAGATAAGTGCTTCTAAATTTTTAAATATATAGATTCACAGACAGACAAAACAAAAATTAGACATAGCCAGAAATGTGGGTATGAGTTGACTTAGTAGTTTGAGGTTGATGTATGATATTTTCCTTGGAAATTATCTAGAATCAACTGCTGATTTCTCCAATTTTAATTCTGTGTGAGTACCTGTTGCAAGAGAAGAATCTTTAAGGCCAAAGATTGACGTTAATGAAACAAGTTCAAATATCAGAATAATAGTTTTGTTCTTGATATGTTACAAACCAAAGTTCTTAGCTGAATGATATTCGTCGATTGCTTTCACAAACTGTAACATTCAAGCTTTAAAGATTTTGTTCATATGTAAATAGTTGTGGAAATTCTAACTTTTGTCATATTCAAGCAGCTATTCTTCACCAACCTCAAATCTCTATATAATAAAGAGTCTTTAAAGGTCAAGATGATCTTTGGAGAAAAATGTCTTCAGATATGGTCACAGATTTATACGGTTTTTAATCCATGAACAATAGATTTAAGAGAAGATGGAACTAACAGGGGCAGGTTTAATAAAAGGATATGAATATATGAAGGTATTTGAAAACCAAACCCATGTGTGAAAGAATATAAGAAAGCAAGGAGCTAGAACTGACCACCTTTAAAAACAATTGCTTTAAAGTCTTTAACAGGTTATTCACATGCCTCTGTTTCTTTAGGATGGATATTAGGAATTTTTTTTTTTCCTTTGAATGAGCCATGTTTCCTTCTGTGTGCTTTGTGACTTCTCTCTACAAAATGATAAAACTGCCACTGCCCCCAGTCTGTATGGACTGACATTGTACTAGGAACAGCATGAACCAGTCATCCCAACTTTTCGGTCATGAATCTTATCTGGATTTACACATGTAAAGTTTGACTTAGAAAATTTTGGTTTCTTATGCAACATCTCATAATCACCCTTCCAATTTGGTGTCTGTCTGTGGTACTGTTGTTTATCTACAGAAGCATAAAACCCGCCAGTCTTTTTTTTTTTTTTTTCTCCTTTCCTGAACCACCTCTAAACATCTAGTAAATGTCAAGCTCCGTCAGAACTTCAAGAGGGACAGGACAAAAAAATAGTTCTCCTGGCAGTCTCACCAGAGCATGAATGTCCTTTGACTCTTTAACAGGAACTGAACTTTTCTCCTAAGTGTGCTTGGCCGAGAACTGGAAAGGACGGGTGGGTTACACCGATAACTTTCCTAATAGTTTCGTTGTGACTGCTTTTACACTTGCTTGGGTTCGGGAGATTATTAATGGGTCTCGGTATTTCCCCCAAGGCGGATGGTTCCATTTGTTGTTGGTTGGTCTGTGTGCGAATAAGAAGGGGATGCCTTTATTAACTAGCTTCTTGCTGATGTCACTACTATTGTTCTTTTATTCCTTTAAAATTAATGTCCTTATGCAATAATTGCATATATATATAATTTAGATATTAATTTTTGTTGCTAATAAAATATTAGAGTTCTGTTTTAGGCAGTTCTGCTGCCATAACATAAAACAACAGACTAATAGGCTAAAAAAACAGAAATTAATTATTAACAGTTATTGAGGATAAAAGTCCAAACTGAAGATGCCATCATGGACAATTTCTGATAAGAGTTCAATTTCTCATTGCACATAGCCATGTTTTTGCTTTATTCTAACCTAATAGGAAAAGATAGTGAAAAAAAGCACTCTGGTGACTATTATAAGGTCTCTAAACCCATCACTGTCATCAGGTCATTATTTACGAAGATCTCCTACAATTACCATCAAATCCAGAGTTAAGGCATCACTATTTGAATTTGGGCTTAATACATGTCAGTCTGTATTGCTTTCTCAGAGTTGTCTTCCCATATAAAATAACGACATTCAAAGACATCATTTTAATTTAATTTTAAAATAATGATTGACAACTCCAGTGTTTTATTCAATGTAAATATCTCCCTTTTTAAAAGCTGTAGCAGTTAGCTATAGAAATATTTACCATAAGAAACCTTTCTTTAATTTGTCTTTATGTTTTAATTTGGTAATCTGTGTTTTTATGACATTCTTATTTCAGTAGCATCATAAAAAGAGATGTATTTCAAAAATAAATTGGTCTCAGAGGTTTCTCCAGGCAAGGCAATTTTTATAAATATGGCATAGAAATGTAAATTTAATAAGAAAAATATTGCATATAATATGATGTTGTTCTTTGAAAAATATATTAATAAACACAATTTAGCTTGGACAATACAGCCATCCAGAGGATGTGTGCAGTAAAAAGTAAAATAAATGATGACAGGTTAATCTATCAAGTGTTTCCTAAAAGTCTTCTCTCCTCCTTTTTGTTCCCCTCCACCTCCTCTTTCTGCTGAGGCATTAAAATAATGCATGAGTTATTATGGTGTCATTATCTCATGAATAAAACTAATGACAGTTGATTAAAATCAGTGCAAGTCCTGCAATTGCATTACCATTTGTTGCCCTCATGTTACTCAAGAGACACTATTTTAGGAATGATTACACAGAGGACAAGAAGTTTTACAACTTGCTTAACTTCACAGAGTGAATTTGGGTCTAAATAGACTATCAGCTCAGGCATTTGACACTGATTCTCCAGCCCTTTTATCACTATCTTAGAGCTGATTCTTTGAGAATGAATATTTATTATTCAGAAACAGTCCTCACAATTCAGAGGAAATTTGAACTATTTCAGCCCCTTCTCATCTTAGCTTTATTCCATCTCAAATATCCTGCTCAAAGGAGTCCATATATTCTCTTACTGTGAGAAACATTTTGGTCCTACGCTTCTCTAACAGCATGAATTAGACTTGTTGACCACTGGGTTTGGCTGAAAATAGCAATTTGAAACTAAAAAAAATTCATCAAAATAATGTTTTTTTATTTATTTGCGTATTGAAAATGTTCTGTAATATAATTCCAAGTGACTAAAATCTTTATTAAATGAGGATAGAAAATTTAAGCCTCAAATTCAATGTTGCTTTCAGTGTCCACTGCTTATATGATAATAATGACATTTTTTCCTGTTGTTCCAGATTTGTGACTCAGTCCAAAAACTGAAGTCACAAGGCACTAAGTAGCCCTTGGCTACTTACAGTCACCATGATTTAGTAAGTGGTATTTATTTAATCTGCCACCATGTGAGTGTATCTCATTTTTGTTCCTCCAATATCTTCCTATTGTCTCAAAATTTGAAAAGGAAGAACATTTGCAATTTTACTTGGAGGTTTTACATTTTTTTGCCCTTAGAGTTGGAGACTGGTAATTTTCCATCCACACAACCAAATATGTCAGCTTCACAAGTCCTTGTGAAAATTTGAGGTATCTTAAAAAAGGGGGAAACAGACTCTCTGTTTCTAGATATTTAGCTATCTGCAAACTTAATTACATTGCTGAATACATGACATGTTTATCTTTTTTGTTCCTTTCCCAAAATATGAGATACACTCAGGTTCCAGGAAATTACTTGACTGTGATTCCTGCAGCTTCTCAGAGATCAGCAAGAACAGAAGGGAGCAGCCTAAACTAGGTGTACAGGAGGGACCCCATCCCAATCAAAATTGTGTAAACAATCAAATAAGGAGAGTTTTGCACTTATTTTTATTTTCATCTTGTCTCTAAATCCAAGTTGCAATTATATATACATATATGTATATATGCAAAATTGGTAGTATTAATTTCTGCAATTAACTTGCAGAATACCTACAGGGGAGGACTATGTAGGAGGCAAGATAATTGGCAACAGCAGTATATAGGGGCCATGAGAGCATTCTTGAAAGCTAAGGAATGTAGGATAATGGAGAAATGTGCATGGGAATATGAATATGTGCTGGTTTCTTATGCTTAAACTATATAGAGCTACCATTGGTACAACATTAAGTCAATTTAAGTTCAATAATTCTTGATGATATATAGATAATCTGGAGCACTTTCATCATATATATGATCTCAAGCATTGGAATTCATAGAAAATAAAGAGGTGAAAGGACAAGGTCCTTAAAAAGCAGCCAAATATACAGCGAGTAACTGAAAAGGAAGACAGACTTGGTTAACATAAAAGTCACAAAAGAGACATAAAGCAGCTGAAGAGAAGTAATCACCTCTTCATCCACTAACAACTGAAGTTTCTGAAACTTATTTCCTTGTACCTTTTGATGGAAAATATATTAATCAAAATCATTACTTTTGAAATATAGCATATGTTGAAACAAGAAATGTTCAAAGCATACATTGAAGAAAAATTTGTGATTCTGAATAAAAAATTAGAATATTCAGTTGCTTTATAAAACTTTGAAGTTACCTATGTCAGCAAGCTTGTGAAAGGCTACCTGTATATTGAATGTCACCAAATGCAGAAATCAGCAATTGGTCTGACTGTGAAACCTCAGACAAAAGGTTGAAGTCAACATCTGCCATTTTATGTCAGAGAGGTTGTACCTGCCAACATGCATTTTGATAGAGTAATCATTTAAGTACTCTTTATTTCCATAAAGTTCTTCCTCCTTTTTAATTCTAAAACTCCTAATCTCAAAACACTGACTCTTTTTAAAGATGATTATTTCTTAAATTATAATAATTAACATAGGAACACTTAATGAAAAATAAAAGTGTCCGATATAATCAAGATTAGAGAGTGAACTGTGAGCCTTACACTGCAGGTAGAGTTACTGAATGGGAATACATTGGGAAGTATAAGCGAGTACAGGGTTAGTGGGATAGGGTGATATGTACTGGAAAATATGTTAATGAAAATTTATATGGTTAAACTTGTTAAGAGTGAGATTACTCACCAATTGATGTTGGGAGTCAGTTCTGTTCTTAGTGATACCTGAAGAATATTGTAAGGTTTCTAATCACTGTCACTCACAACACTTTTCTCCCCTGAGATTTAAGTTTCATTCCTTTGAATTTTATCCTCGACTGTGCCTCTTCTTCCCTCTGTACACTCTGAAACAACAGCCGCTCAGCTGCAGGAACTCTAATCCATTTGGTTCTGAGATCACCTGCCAATATGTGGACATCACTGGGATTAGTTTTCATGCTTTCCTTTTGTTTTTGCAATCAGACACTCTCCTTCTGTAAGTCTGCTGAGATCATGTTCACACTCCAGTAAATATCACAGAAATTTCTGCATTATTCTGAGACACAGCATATACTTATTGAGTTCAAGTTGAGGAAGAAAGCTGCTGGTCACCAATTTTAAAGTTCTCCAATTAATGTATGTAGAAGGAGTAGTTGTGAGCATGAAATAAGAGATTTCCTAGCCACTAGCTCAAACCATTCGAGACCCAACACATTTTGAATAACCCTTTTGGTATCAACCACACAAATACCTTGAAATCATTTCTACAGCTTATAGAAATCTTATTCACCTCTATGAACAGCCTAAATGCAGTGAAATTCTATGCGTGCTTTACATTTATAAGAAAAATTCTATTTATGCTGTCCCTATATGCAAAATATCCTAAGATCCCTTCAATATAGAGCTATATCTATGCCAATAAATTATCCTAAAATCACTATCTATATAACACTTTCTTCCATTAAGGACCCCTCCCAACAATATCTCTATCTGTAATTGTTCTTTTATCATATATCTACATCCCATTCTACTCCAATCTAATTTATCAGATATTTACTTTACTGAATTTATTTTTTTGAAATTTGAAAAATGATCACAGAAAACAATTATAATGGACACTTCTAAATCCTACTCTACTGAAATGGAACAGTTTGCTGCAATTTGAAAAATTTTCTCCATTTCTCCCTTCAGATCTCTCTGCATTTTTTTTTTAATTCCTGTTGCTTAATGTGAAGACTGTGCACAAGCCAAGGATCCAGGTTTAGGATTGAAGTTGGGGATAATTCAAAAAATTAAATGATAATAATAAATAAATAAATGGAGTTATTCTATTGTCTTATTGGTGTGAAGGAATCCAGTACATGCACTTGATTAAAAGAAATGGAAACATGATCTGATGTGTTACTTCCAATTTTACAATTTTGGGGAGATGAATTTGTTTATCTTTTATCATGAGAACAAATTATATATTCAAAGACTTGTGAATATACTACCTTTTTCTGACTTGTAATGCCTAGTTTTGGCTGTCTTTTATTTAGCTAACTTTTAAAGGTACTTGATATAATGCTGAGATACTGGCAAATTTAGGAGAATACTTTTAGAGAAATGGAGGAGAGCATTCACAGTGCACTTCAGGGTGAATAAGAGATAATGATGAAAAGGGACCATATATGAGCTTTCCAAAATTTACTCTCTGAAAGAGAGTCAAACTATTATATTAGCTCAGTTGAAAGGAATTGACTCCTATCAGATTAATATTTGAGCTAATTTTGAAATTATTCTAGTTACCAACAATCAATTTAGGCTGGTTTCTTAAAACGTTTCCCCTCTCTTTCTCTCTTCCATTGATTTTATTTAAAACTTGGGGCTCTCAACCCCTGTGGAAAGCAAACAGTTTGGAGATTCCTCAAAAAATTGAAGATGGAAATTCCATGTGATCCCATCATTCCACTTCTGGGCATCTACCTAAAAGTTACAAAAAAATCCATTTGCAGAGATCTATGCATCCCCATGTTTATTGCACCCCTATTCACAGTATGGATGGAACTAGAGGGGATTATGCTAAGTAAAATAAGTCAAAAGAAGAAAGATAGATACCAGATGACCTCACTTATAGGTGGAATGTGAATAAACAAACAAAAAAAAAGGAGCAGATGAAACAAAACTAACCCTTGAACACTTGCAACAGAATTGAGGTTACCGATAGGGAATGGGGTGGGTGGGGGAAATGGTTGTGAATCCCACTGGACAATGGGGAAGAACACTTGGTGATTTGGTGGAGGGCATGGTGTGTTGATATATATCTGAAGAATGGGGAACCTATACATAGAAATTTATTTTGACGTGTAGAATAGTTACTACAATTAAAAAATAATTAAAAAAAAATAACTTGGTGCTTTCCGTGGGTCTAACTTTTCAAATTTACACTGTACACATTTTCTAGTAATTCTATCAACTCAAAATAACTTACCATGCTAGTTAATATAATGGCATTTCCAGCTCATATTTTTTCCAATCTCTTCAAAGTACGTAGAAATAATGGTCTTCTACAATGTAGTTTAATCTGTATGTTCTATGTAAATGACTCCCTGATCTTTTCCTTCAGCTTCAGGATGGGTAAAACATTCCACTTTATAGTATTTACTGTAGCATTTAAAATACCTTCATACTTAGAGTAATAGCTATCTATTTTCTCTTTGTGGGAAGGGGCCATTGCATTTTTTAAAGGGTCGTTGATTCTATTTTTTTACCCAAGGTATGGATTTACATGAATTATGATATGTACATCAATCTGGCATTCTAGTCTTCAGAAGAATAAAAATCAATTAGATCTATTTTCTGTTTATCTCTTTTGTTAACAAAGCAACACTTGTTGAGAGACATGTATCGCCACAATCACTGACAAATCATATGTATCATATAGTAAATAAATTAATGCCCACAAAAGTCCAGTTAATTCTCTAAAACAGCTTCAAGGTAACTCAATAGAGAAACACCTTTTTGATAAATAATACTGAAATAACTGGATACCCATATATATAAACTAAACATTTTTATGTAAAACAAATTGAAATGGATTATAAACCTAGATAAAAGATCTAAAATTATAAAGCTAAGAGAACAGTTAAGTAAAGTTCTTCCTCTCTCCCCCTTCCTGCCTGCCTCTGCTCACCCTTATTCTTGGCTGTACTTTTCCTTTAAAACAATTTTTTAAAAATCCTAAAAAAAGCTTATCAGTGGGAAAGGGGGTAGGGTGGGGGATAGGCTTAAGGGTTTGAAGCAAATGGTGGTAAGTTCTAATGAAAAGTGCTGAAAGAGTTTTGGTAATTTGGTCGTGGACATGTGTGTGGTCCTATATTTGATGGATGATAAGCATGCACATATGACTTTATATCTTATAATTCAAAGAAGATTAAAATGAAGTCACAGACTGGGAAATGTCCTTACAAAGCATTTAACTAGTCACCATGTGTACACAAGACATATAAAATCATTAACAAAAACAACTAAAGAAATCCAATTGTTTTCTAAAATTTTTGTTTAAATACTCTTCAAAATTATTTTGCCCCTTATAAGATCATAACATATACACCAATGAGAATATAATTCTAAAATATGCAAATCATTTAAAAATGAAAAATCTATAGAAAAAAACCTCAAATACATAGCTAGAAATACCTAGTACCTTTAGAAATATCTATGAATATTTCAAAAACTATGTAGGAAAGATTTAGTTACTTCACCTACAAACAAAAATAGAAATGAACATAAAAGCATATGAAAAGTCTCAGAATCTTAGTTAATAGAGAATGAAAATTAAATTTGCAATGTAACTGCAATAGAAAAAAGACCAAGACTGACAATTATTGGTGAAAGCGTGGACATATAGATCTCTAATATCCTGTTGACAGCTTTAAAAGCAATTTGAAATTTGTTTTACAAGTTAACCTTGTACTAGACCATGACCCTGTGATTCCATCCCAAATATTTGCCCAAGATAATATCAATGTTTGCCTTTGAAATATTTTCAAACAGGAAATTTTAACAATATTGTTCAATAACTTAAAATTTTGATATTTGTTTCTTTAGTAAATATATTAGCTTTGGATTCATATTCTTAAAAGATAATTTTTTTTTTCTGGCACTGGTAGTTTCTGTCTTCTTTAGTCTTTCATTTTGCTTCAGTCTTTATTTACTACATCTATTTGTATTTAGTATGCTTCTTTTTGAAAAATTTTTGTTCTAGATGTATTTTAATATTTTTTCTTTAGGATTTTAAGACTGGAATGATAAACAATTTCAGCATCATTTTCTCGGTGTCACTGATATTGTGTTATATTGTTATAAAGCACATTAAATTTTTGACATGCTTATGTCCTCTTTTGCAGCTAAAATCAATAGAATACTTATACATCGACTAATCAATAAAAGAGACTAGAATATTTAGCTGTCATTCCTTCAGTTTCACAGGAAGAATAATAGTGATTGAACTGCACACAAGCAGGAACTACAGGACCTATACTTAAGATTTCACGACACCGTCCAAGACTTGTGTCTTATACTGTTCTGGTAATGATACATCAGACTGAGCATATCTCTAACCTGTTTCAGATGTTGAAGCAATGCTGTCTGCTTCTTCTTATAATTCTTATAGGAAACATAACTCTACCTTCTTCTCTATAACTACACTGTAAATGGAGACAGGCAGAAAGAGGAGAGGGAGAAGGAAGGGAGAGAGGGAGGAAGAGAAAAAGAGGGAAGGAAGGGGAGAGAGAGGTAGAAAGAGAAATTTTATGTTTTCATCCACTGAGATCTGAGGACTACTTTTGTTTTTACCACAGCATAAACTAGCCTAAACTGATGTGTATGGCAATGTAAGGTGAGACAATGTTTGGTGCCTGTCCATGAGCAAATTAAGCCCATCGCCTCTAGGTACTAAACTTGTATTGAAAATAGATATTGACACATAGCAAATACAGTTTAGTTGCTTTTTTTAATACAGTTGCCCCTCGCTATATCGCGTTTCACTTATCTTGGCTTCACTGTATAGCGAGTTTTTTAAAAAAATATATCTAATTCTCTATTGCGGAATTTTCACTATATTGTGGGATTTTGCCGTATACGTATACTTCACTAGTGAGTACCCACATAGAATTTTATGTTGCTAAAATTACATACATTTAAGACTGTAGAAAGTGTTTGAGTATATGAAGTGTTTATAAGAGTGTGGGAAAGGTTGATAAGTGAGTGGGAAGGGTTTATAGGAGAGTAGGAAGGGTTTATAAAGTCTTTAAATATTTATAAATAATAAAATAAATTATAACGCCACTACTTTGCGGATTTTCACCTATCGCAGGGGTCTCTGGAACATACCTCCCATGATAGGTGAAGGATTACTGTATTTCTTTATTAAAGAAAGATAGAAAGATAGGAAAAAAGTTTCATTCACAAGATTGTAAATGATATTTCTGATGGTGAAGGGATAGAGGAAATAATCCCTTAGCAGCTAGACTAGTTTTATACAGATTTCTACAAGAGCATAATAAAAGGAGATAGAAGTGAATCAATTGTGTCCTGCTGAATTTCAAAGAAGGTAATTGCTTACGTGATTACCTGATATTATTCATATTCAAATTTTAAAATATGATTTGAATCTCAGTCTCTGGGACCACACATAATATAGTTAGTTACAAAATGAGTTTTGAATTGGATTGCCTAGTTTTCAGTCTAAATCCTGTATCTGAGTATGATTTAGAACATGAAATTTGATTTCTCTCTGTTTCTATTTTCATATCTGTACCAGGCAGAAAATAATGATTACAGTCTAATATATTTGTTCTATAGATTAAAGCATATATAAAGTGCATATATTAATCACAGTATTGTATACTGTATAATTTTGTCAAATAAGCTTATGATTTGTTCAAATGTACAATTAGGGTTTAGAACAATATTAGGCATTGTGAAATTAGTGCAAATTACATGATTCTATTAGATTTTGTGGGAAATCAATGCATATAATAAAATCTAATTATATGTTGAGCAAATTGTACTACTAACTCTGTTACTTGCTGTATTCATCATTTTATTTAATCCTACATCAGAAAAATTATTTTTTCTATATTATTCCCTATTCACAAATGAGGAAATTAAATTCAAATAGGCTAAATTATTAGCAAATCCTATAAATATTAATAGCAAAATAATTGAGACTTGGACTTGAGTATCTGATCCAAATGTCTAACACTAAATCACAGACATATTTCCTGTATCATTTTTTCACTGTGTGCCTTAAATAAATTTACATAAATATCTTAGTTTCTTCATTTTTATAATGATAATTATAATACTAATTTACAGGATTGCCATAAAGTTGTCAATAATTATTGTTATAGAATAGCTCTGAAATATTTGAAAATTTAAGGACTAGGCTACTAAAAATATTTCAACCCATTTCCATGAATCTACTAATTGAACACTTTTTCAGAGATTATGTGTGCATATATACACACACATATATACATATGTTATGTATATATACACATATATTTGAAGAAAATTCAGTAAATTAAATGTAAACAGGAAAAATATATAAATAATGTTACCCACTATCTTATATGCATTATATTTCCTGTTATAGCAGCCTCTCTCAATTATTTGTCCAACTGGTAATCATTTAAGATTGTATAACTTATGAAGATACTCTCTTTAGCTTGTGGGAATCAACATCATCTGGGGAAAACTAAGTTGAATCCTGTAGGTCCTATCTGGAGGGTTACATCAAGTTGTTTCTTCCCTCTCTTTGCTGTTGAACAGAAGCGTGTTTACTACTGAGTGTTTCATGTCAGCCAAAGCTACTACAGAAGCAGGGGATTATTTATTTTAGCTGCTACCTCCTAAAACCAGTATTTTCAGATGAGTATTTTTCCTAACCAACTACTCATTAAAAATAAAATCATTTCATAAAGTCATTTTTTTTCTGAATAAACTGTTCGATTCAGTCAAAATTTATCTTTGCTCCATGATGTACATCCAACAAAGAAGCTGTATTAACTCCATTACTATGTTTTTTTTTTAATTTATTACAGAAATTCCAAATGTGTACAAAATAAAAAGATTGTTACCATAAATCTCCATCTACCAATCCTCAGTCTTCAAATTAAACCATTATCAACATTATACCACTCTTGTATTCCCTACTCTTCCACCACTCTACAACCCAGTCATCATTGCTATTGTTATTCTTAATCATCATCATCATCATTATACCATCGTTGTCATTTAAAGGTTTAGACAAATTTGACGTATGTTGAAAAGTGCAAATCATAGCTGTGCCATTTTAACATATGGATATAAGCATTTAAAATATATTCCAAAAAAAAATAGCATTTCCATGTTCTCAGAGATTTATTATGTGTTCTTCCAGTCATCCTCTCATATCTACACCCATCAGAAGCAACCACCATTATGATTTTTGATATTAAATTAGTCATTTTTTGTTGTCATTACCCGCAAAAAACATAGGTCCCATACTTCCTTCCATAAACTTACTTGATAGTAATGGCATTTCCTATTTTTTTTAGAAAAGATGGAATTAGTTTTCTTTACTCCATGTACCAAAACAGTAATAAATTATACTTTCCTATTTTCAAGAAAAATATCCAGGTAGTAAATTCTGGTTCAAATCCCCATGTTCTCACAGTATTGTTTGCATTGACTAGCCCTAATTCCTCTGCCTAGACAGTTGACGAACAATACTATTGCGAATTTCCTTGGTTTTGATGCTATATACAATCGGATTGACCACAGGTGGGAAAAAGAGGTAGGCATTTGCCATAAAAGTATGGATCAGTGGAGATAAATGTCGGCCAAAGCGATGAATCAAAGAGAGACTGATCATGGGCACATAGTACACAAGCACAGCAAAGATGTGTGATACACATGTGTTAAATGCCCTCCTACGCCCTGCCCCAGAAGCTATTCCCAGTACAGTGTGAAGAATTAACACATAAGAAACCACAATGAGCAATAGGTCTGGCCCAAATGTGAAGGTAATAACAAATAGACCCAGAATGCTATTGGGATGGGTGTCTCCACAGGGCAATTTGATCAAATCTGAGTGGAGACAGTAAGAGTGTGTGAGGGTATTGTGACCACAGAAAGGTAGACGCTTTAGGAGAAAGAGTAATGGGAGCATGAGCATTACACTTCGCAGAGCAATGGTGATACCCATCCCAGTGATGCGGGCAATTGTAAGGATGGTTGTATAGTGCAGTGGACTGTAGATTGCCACAAAGCGGTCTATAGCCATAGCCAGAAGGACACCCGACTCCATGAGGGTAAAAGAGTGCATAGAAAACATCTGAAGTAGGCAACCACCAAAACTTATATCATTGATGCCAAAGAGAAAAATACCTAGCACTGTGGGTATGCTGGAAGTAGACACTCCAAGTTCAACAAAAGCCAACATGGCCAGAAAAAAGTACATGGGTTGATGCAAAGCAGAGTCAATCCGGATGATATGAAGAATAATGCCATTTCCTAGGAAGATGACGGTGTACATCAGGCAGAAGGGAATGGATATCCAGATGTGCTCTGCCTCCAACCCTGGGATGCCAACAAGAGTGAATGTTGCAGGTGTGAATTCCATAGAACCATTGAAAAATTCATGATGAGATGTCATCTGATAAAATTGGAAACCATGTGGGGACTAGAAAATACAAATCTCTAGTTTATTGCACATCAATTTTTAGTTTCTGGAAGTCATATTTAAGACATTTATTTGCAAAAGAGATAAATAACTTAATTCTGAAAAAAAGGACAATGTAATGTGTGGAAGAGAAATCTGACTAGAAGTGTGGAAGAGTATTCCTAAGGGCTATATGCCAAACATTGAAGACCTTAATAGATCTCTAAGATGGGTCATTTTGATCAGTGAAAAACAGTTATAATAAGTAAATATATGGAAATTGAGAATTAAAGGTAAGTGTCTGTAGTCTGCACAAGAGTGAATGAGTATCAAAAGTAATATAATACATTAATAAAGAGAAATTGTGGTTTTAATAATTAATAGAATTGTAATCTTCTGAAGCCATGTAAACTATCTAATCCAGTTATTTGATACAGACATAATAGTAATATAAAATAATGTATGCTAATTGTTTTTCCCTAAGTTTGCAACATGTAATGTTTATATATTTGAAACATAGTAAATAATGAACACCTGAAATAAAAAGACAATTTAACATTAGGAAAAAAAGAATGGTTTCTCCTGATTTTTAGTAGTTTCCAAAGTCTTTTTTTAACTTACCAGTTCATTCTTTCTCCACCTACTATCCATGGATGATAAGGAAATCTTCTCTGTATTTTTCAGGAAGGTCAGCGTCCCCGGCTAGAACCTGGAGTCAAACCTGAGAGCAACAAAAAAGACATTAGAATTTCACAAGCTGAGTGTGACCAGTGGGAGTAGAGTATAGGGGTGGTGTTCTTTATCTGGTTATACATTAATTAACACTAAAATATTTCTCATATATAGCAGACTTTTGGTTGTTAAGATTAGGAACCCAAGATGGAATTTAGGATAAGGCTTAGGGTCACAGACAGTGAGTGAAGATGAAGTTTTCTTCTCATATTAGGCTAGAGTTCTTGGTTAGGTATAACCAGTGCAGTGATAATAAATGTATAATAATAAGCTCTCTGAATGAAATGTCCTAATATGGACCAATTTCTCTGTTTAATCAAACTACCAAAGTAATGCCCCTAAATGTAAAACTAACATGTTTGTAATCCACTTTTCCAATCTGATGCAAGCTAGGTCAGTAGATCACAAGATGTAACTACAGCAGATCCTAGATAGCAGAGACTTACCTAACCAGGCATAACTGTGAACTGACTCATCAAGCCATCTATCACCTTTCTTGCTGTCGCCTCCCAAATGGCCATGGCATAATTGCTTTCTCCTTTTATACATACTGAACTCACTAGAAAGGGAGGCGGGGTATGAAACAATAGTCTTCAAGGAGCAAGTAAGCAAGATTATTATTTTAATTATTCTCAGAAACATCAAGTAAACTCTAGAGAAGGGGAGGGCAGGAATAATTCCTTCTGAAAAGCTGAGCTGGAAGTACAAATGCAATTTGCAGGTAACCCATAAAGTCGGAGAAATATTTGCTAATCATATCTGATAAGGGTTTAACGCCCAAAATGTATAAAGAGCCCAATCAACACACAACCAAAAAGACAAACCCAATGTAAAAATAAGTCATAAAAAAGAAGTCCAAGATGGTTTCATTCATACGTAGAACAAAGCACATGAACAAACCCCCACAACTAAGAGAACACAAGACTGTGACTACCAGAAGGGTCAGGGGAAAAGGACAAAAGGGACAAGGTGATGGTAAAGGGTGCTGGGACTCTGATGGCTCTGGTGTAGAACAGACACAGACTGAGGTGCCATTTCAACATCTAAGTGTATACAGCAATGAAAGTAAAACAAATATCAAAATTATTTTTCAAAAAGGAAAGAAACATGACTGCTGGCACATGAAATACAAATGAAATCACAATGAGAAACCACTTTACGCCTACTGATATATCTAAAATTTAAAAAACACAATAACAAAGGTTGACAAGGATATAGAAAAATGAAAAACATAGTACATTGATGGTAATGAGAAAAGAATATTAATTTGGAGGACAATGACATAGTATTTATTAAATAACTTGAAGAATACAATTACAATATAAACCAGTCATTTAGCTACTGGGTCTTCAACCAAAAATTGAGAATGGGAACTCGGATGCTTGTGCATGAATGCTCATTGCAGCGCTATTCACAATGGTCAAATGGTGACACCAGAGTGTACATCAACAGAAACTGGACAAAATAATGTTACATGTACATGTAAATGGGTTATCATTTAGTCGTTAAAGAGAATGAGGTACAGAGAAGTGCTAAAACATGAAGGAACTTTAAAAACAAGTTGGGTGAAATAGGTCTGAAACAAAATGATGAATATCATGATTCCACTTATATGAAATATCAAAAATAAATAAATTCATAGAAACATGTATTAAATTAGATGTTGCCCTGGGGAAATGGGAAGTCATTGTTCAATAGATATAAGATTTTTTGGGGGGTAATGAAAATGCTTCGGTATTAGATAGTGATGATGGTCGCACAACATTTTAAGTATTATTAATGCTATTAAGTTATAAATTTAAAAATGATTAATATAGCATGCTATGGTGCTTACCTTTTGTCACAGTAACATTTTGGGGAAAAAGCATGTAAAAGAGAATTTTTATTACTTTGAGTGGTACTATATTAATGTATAGATTGGAGAGACATTATCAATAAAATGAACAATATGCACTGAACATTTCTTATATTTATTTTAGGTGCATAAACATTTTTATTGTAATTTTGAATGGGGTAATTTTCTGTTTTACTTTCCTACTCATTGCTCCTGATATAAAACATAATTAACTCTCCCTCCAGCTTTTTTGAGGTAAAATCAATGATCAAAAATTGCAGGTATCTGAAACTTTTTTGATACTATTAACCATTATTGCCTCAATTACTTTTTAAAGTCATTTATATTTAATACATATAACCTGATGATCTGATTATTTTGTCTTGTAAAATATTCTCCTAAATCAAGCCAATCAACAAATCAGTTCACATCTGTATTCTTTTCTTTTTTTCCTTATTTTGGGGCAAGAACATTTAAGATCTACTCTATCAGCACATTTCAAGGACACGATACAATATAAAATACTATGAGGCTTTATGTAGTTCTCATGGAACTCTGTTGATTTGCCTTTGTTGTATAGTGAAATAATTACATAATCTACAAGATGAAAAATAAATCAATAAAATTCAAAATCATCCTTTTTCCCCAATTCCTATACTTCTTTGACTTCCATTAACTGAAAGCTCAATGTTAATATAATTCTACAGTAGGTTGATATTAAGGACGTTGGTTTGATTTATGCTTTTCTCATGTTTGCATATATTTTCTTAATACTTTCTGCTCTATGTCATAGAGTGGCATCATGTGTGAAATCATGTAGGACTGAACAAAGCCTGCAAGGAGCAAGATCTGTTCCTCTGATTATAGTCTCCCTGGATAGGCTTCCCTAGACAATATACACTTGAATCTCTTAATGTCAGAGTCTGATAAAAATTATCCAATTTTTTTCTCTTATGAAAGACTATTCTCACTTTAGTCACTTAGCACGCTTAAAAACAAATCGGTCTGGAATACCATGCCAGTTTATCTTAAGCCCGTTAAGAGCTCTTCATTTATATCTTGTGTGGTATTTTTTTCTTAGTCATTGCTAGCTAGATGAAGTTTTAGTGTCAAAGAGACAGTAAATTATGGGAAGTCCTTTTAAAAATTCCAAAGCAACAGCTCAGGGATGTTGCATTTAGCAGTTATGTACAGTTATTGCATAACTCCCTTCAGTCTCTACAAATTTTTGAATCTTGAACCAAAAGAGTTCTTTAAAATTAAGGCTGCCAATTCCATCCCTTTAAAAAAAATTTTTTTTCTATTATGTTTGATACATTCTGGATGTGAACCAGCACTTTCTCATTTCCCCAACTGCAAAAATCAAATATAAAAATGTCTTATTTGCACACCCCTGTGGCTCAGGGGACTGGAACATCTAAGGTGCTAGCTATGTTAAGCTTCTGGATCAGGTTGGAGACCTGGGGCTTGGATAAAAAAAAGATTCCAAATTACTTTAGCGTAAGATCAGAAAAGAAAAAGAGGGGAGTAGGAGAATAGAGTTCCGTGTGACAGTAGAATATTTTTTTCTATGATGAACTCTATTTACTCTCTTACTCCCCTTCTTTATTTGAAGAATTTTCACCTGAATCAGAATCTTGTTTGTTGCAAAGTATGTCAACATTTCATATAACTTCAGTATGATGATGACCCATTCCAAGCATTTTCTATGGAGAGTTAGGTTCAAATTGGCAGATTGGATTCATTAATGTCTCTATTAATGAAAACCAGTGTCATGATCAAAAGTAAAAAGTGATAATTATTATGCTGAATATATTATGCAGAATATTGTATTTAGTTATCAAACCAATGAGGCACAAACTAAAATATTTCCATTTTACCAGTAAGGAACAAACAGTTATACAATATGCCAATTCCATAGTCCGTGTGCTAATAGACAAATCCAGATTTCTAATATCAAAAAGCTTGCTTTTTAACCCCCAAAATAGATTTCCCTGTTGAAATTAAAATGAATATATTTCAAGCCAAGATAATTAATTATCCAAGACAAAATAAAACAAAGTCTGAAAAAGTTAAAATATTCAGGATAATACCTCAAAGTTTATTTTTGTCTTTAAATGTAAAGTATGGTCAGATTTTACATTCGCATAACATGCAAAGTCTTCAAGAAGTAGAGATTATAAAAATATGTTCTTGATAAGAAGGAATAGGTTACAGTCTAGAGACAAGATTATAAATAATTTGTTACAATCAAAATCTTGTTTATAGAAGATTGTGCATAAATATCCTGTTTAATTTTCATTGTCTTTTTTCCCCTTTAATATAGAACTTTTCAATCCTCTAGTCTCTTATTGATACCAGGGTATCTCATTGATAATATGTTGGGGGAAAAAAAGTATTAGCTTTTAAATTATCTATGTGTCTCAGGCAGATTAAGTTAATGCTCATCATTGCTTGTTTAAACTTAGTGCCATCCATTCATTCAATAAATATATCTGTGTAACATATCTCGCACAGTTAATTTTCTGAAATATTAGTGATTCATGTTATATCTGATTTTAGAGCTCATCTTTTAAGAAATAGGTGCAGATGGAAAAATGATTATATGGTGACTTCATGCCATCAGCCCAAGCGTTTGCTAACTGCACTAGGACAGTTTTACATTTCACCAGAATTTCAACTGTCTGAAAATACTTGCTAACTACCAGCCGTTTCCTAACTTTACACCAGAAAAGTTCATGTGGAATAAACCCCAAAATAATTTCTCTTTGCTTATATTTTCTCAGAGTTAACTCCATGTGTCCTTAAGAAAAAGTTAAAATGCATGATATGTTGCATCTAGAAGAATTGAGAATATCATTAAAGTATTCTTTCAGCATCTGCAAGTGCCTTGGGAAAAATTGGAGATTTTGATAGAGAACAAAGTTTCTTTGAGTACTTTATAAGGATTTCATTTATTCCTATTCTCAATGAAACAGACTTTTTAAAAAGTGTGTATTTATTTTATTCATAAATATCCAAAATTTAGCCTTATTCTTTATTTTAGAAACGTGCTGATAGGGGAGAAAAGCAAAATCACTCGCTCTTGAATCTGTTTGGTCTTAACCCCATAAATGATGGGGTTTAGCATCGGAGGCACTACTACATACAGGTTAGCTACTAGAATATGGATGTGGTGAGGGATGATTTTTCCCCCAAATCGATGGGCAAAAAATGAAAAGAATGCTGGGGCATAAAACATAAGTATGACACAGATGTGGGAGCCACATGTATTAAGAGCCTTGAATCTGGCAGTCCAGGAAGGTATCTGAAACACCGTGCAGAGGATCATTGTGTAGGATGTAACAATGAACACTATATCCAGTCCAGTAGTGAGTAAGGCTACAGTCAGACCATAAATGATGTTGACATTGATATTGTCACATGCCAATCTGGCAATTCCCATGTGCTCACAGTAGGAATGAGGAATGATATTTCTCCCACAATATTTAAGTCGGTATACCAAGAAAATGAATGGAAAGCAGATGAGAAAACTCCTGACCACAGCTGATGTACCAATTTTTCCAATGACCGAGGAAGTTAAGATTGTGGTATATCTCAGTGGGTAACAGATGGCCACATAACGGTCGAATGCCATGGCCAGGAGAATAGCAGATTCTGCCACAAAGATGAAATGTATGAAGAACATCTGGGTTACACAGCTACCGAAGGATATATTCATGGAATGGAACCAGAAAATGGCTAGCATTTTGGGAGCTGTGGCTGTGGAGAGCAGGACATCTGCTAAGGCCAGCATGCAGAGGAAGAGATACATGGGCTCATGGAGACTGCGCTCAGTTATGATCAGGAAGATCAAGAAGAGATTGCCAATGACAGCAACAATGTACATGGAACAGATGGGGATGGAGATCCAGATGCGTAAATCTTCCAGCCCTGGGATTCCAATCAACACGTACCACATATCCCGGGGATTTGTGTGATTATAAAAGGAAACCATGTGAGGCTGCATATTCCAGACCTAGAGCCTTTAACGTAAGACCACAGGCTGACAGAAGACTCTGAAACACCCCCTAGACTGAATGTTGTCTGATCAGATTTTTTTCACCTCCATAGTTCTCTCTGTGAAAAGACAGTGAAAAGGGTTAATGAGCCTAAAATTGCACTCTGACTCTTTCCAGGGAAGAAATGTCTACATCTTAAAACAACAAAGTTAACATTTAATAAGTTCTTAATATATGTTATAGTACTTTTGAGTATATTCAATCATTAAATTTTCACAATAGTCTTTTGAAAAGATCTTTACAATTATCCACAACTATGGAAACTTTTAATCCAACAGTTTAAAAAAAATAACAAAAGAAACTTTTAGATGCTTGTCTTAGTTCCCACTGGATTCAAAGTCAAACAGATCTGATCTTAATCACCATTCAGTAATGACTCTAAAAATAAAGCCATACAGAAAGATACCATCAAATTTTCACTGTTATATTCCTGAGTCAAATAGAAACTTTTGAAATTGAATTATACTGTTTATGGAAGAGGAAGGAAATAGAATTTTGACAAAATAGATTCAAGAAATGCAGCATATACATCCACTTCAACATTTATGGAAAACTAGCTTGATGGTGAGCCTTATGCTAGACATTCAGCATACACAGTCAAGCTAGATAAATCCCTGTCTGCTAGCCATGTATTTCTTAACATTATAGGGTGGCTATTCAAAGCCTAAACTATTTTCAATGACAAACTGAACTGGGTTCTTAAATGAATATGTCCACCACATGGTGAAGAAAAAATATTCTATTCCATTTAGGTCAGTGAATGAAAATTAGACAACACACGTTGCGTTTCCAAATACCACCACAGCAACAAATGACACTGTTTTCATCTTATAACGTAAATGCGTTATATCTCAGTTCTTCACTAAAAGGCGGGGGGAGAAGGAATTAATGTTCCAATTACTATTTTCCTATTCTATAGTTCCAAAGGAATATGGATAAAAACAAGGGAGATGGTAGGTGAAAACGCAGGCTAAGATTTATAACATTAGGGTGGGCTATGTGTGTGTATGTTTATGCATTATATATGCACATATGCATATATACACATATATATAAATGTTTTGCTTAAACATAGACACAAAGTATATGTATATTACATGTGTCTCCTTTCTTCCAACCAGTTCCCATTCTCAAATAAAAAATTGCTAAATTTAGTTTATGAGGTTGTACACAGGCTTAAAGAATGGTTACCCCTTCATTCCTTGATTCCTCTGAAGTTCATTATAATAAACATTATACGGTATGGTTTTACTTTGATTTTAATGTCATCATGATCAATATCAAATCTTTCATTTTCTATGATTGAAATCTTTGAAGCCCATTTTTTAAGTTGTAGTTTATGATATAAATTACTAATGATCAGTTCATTAGAACTCTCCTCAAGTTGATAGGTGGTTTTTTTAAATGTTGATTTTAATAAAATGTTGAGATGCTTATTACTAAAGATCTATTTTAACTATGTAAACCAATTGCTTAACTGTTCAATTTATAGCTGAAGATTTAATTAATTTTCAATGGGATTTTGATGGGAGAAATGAGAATTTCAAAAAATGAGGAAAACATGAATTTGGTAACATGCCAGACATAGATCTATACCAAAGCCATGTGTTGTGCAGAGATGGAGAGAGGTTTTCACCTACACTAGTGGCAGATTGGACATCAGAAGTTGGGGTGTGAAGAATCTAAGTGTCAGAAAAACCACAGAGACAGAGAGAAAAGGAAAATACATTTTGAGAACTTCTTCTAATTGTACTGAAACTCTTTTGTGACACAATATAATTTTCTATTTGGTTGGTGTAGCATTATCTCCTGAAGCTACCAAACTTGGAGATACGGGGCATCATTCTGCATTATAAATGGCATCACCTGACTGAATCCTGAATATATGCATAGAGGAAGGTTGTGGTAATAAAATAGTGTGGTGATAGGGACACATAGAATTTGATTCAAATACTGGTAAAGTCATACTCTGTCTGTATGACCATTTTAAAACCTACTTAATTTGCAAATTACCTACAAAATAAGTATCAATTACAAATGTGAAGCAATTCTTAATATGTTAGTGTGGCTCTTACAATAAATCAGGTACATGTTTATCCCAGCAGCAGATGCATTTAGAACAGTTTCAAAGAACCGATATTGATACCAAAGGAGTTGTAATTTAACAAAAAAACAATTTTCTGGACTCAGGCTTATAATCCACCAAACAGAAATTAAGTAATTCGGGATCTCCATAAAGGCTAAGACCCAGCTTCTCATCTTGGACACATGGTGTCAATTGGTAATTTTCACCCTAAATATGTCATTTTATTCTTGTAATGTGCAGGCAATTCAACACATTGACAGACACTTGGACTTAGAAATGAAGACTTTTCCTTGTTCCATTACTGATACATCATCTTTGGTACACAGGAGAGTTAAAATTTCTAAATTTCAGCTTCTCAATCTCTGCCTAGTCTAGCACCTGATATATAATGAAAATTCAATAAGTCATATAGCCAAAGTATATGTGCACACATTATCATAAACTACTGTACTTATTTAATTACTAAGTATTGCTTGTAATTATTAGAATATAATTTTAAAACATATAAGAACAACATTCAGATATGCATATCAAAGAAAAATGGCCATGGCATAAACATTCTAAGGTAAAAAAAAGTGCATATGTAATATATACACATCTATCTCTCTATCTCTCTCTCTATATATACACATATATATGAAAGTATAATGCCTTTCACAAAGGACTCATTTAATAAAAGAACACAAGAGAACATAGATAAAGTCCATTTATAGCCACTTTCAATGCATCATATGTTGGGGTGAGGAAAATTCAAAATGATTAAGTATGAAGAACAACGAGCAGGTTGTGCGGTTTCCTAACATTTTTTTTTCTTGATATCGTTTTCTACATGTCTTCACTGAGCAGGATTCAATTTACTTACCTGTATTTTCTAGCATCCTGAAGATATTTAACTAGCTGAGTAGATAAAAAATAAAAGCAAAGGGATCCCCAAAACACAAATAGGAACTCCAGAATTTATCTATTTATATATCCTGATAAATTCTCTTAGGCCCAAGATCTTTTGCTGCCAGAGGATTAAAATTCATTCCTCTCATGGAAGGAGGTGGTCAAGAGATTAATGGTATGTAATCCTCAGGGAATAACATCCCTGCTTTCTCTCCCTCTACAATCTGTCCAGTTTTCCCTCTGCTAGCACTACCAGACACCAAGTTAACACACAGAGCTGAATATCAAGTCTCCACATACCAGAATCAGACTCTGTAGAGACATCTTTCTTCCAAGGCAGCATCTGCATATTGAAATTGTACTTGTGGAAAAAAATTGTACAGGTCTTTGAAAATATCTAACTGTGTATTACATCATCTTATTTACCTTGAGATTTAAAGATCCTTAGCTTCCTTTTTTTCCCCTTGTTCATATAATGGGATTAGTATCAGAGGGGTTCAGAAATAGAGATCCCTTTCATCTTTTGAAGGAATTTTCAATGAGGGATCCAGATGACAGAAAAAAAAATAAAGACAAATTCCATCTTATTAATGTGATTCAAAACCGAATGCACAGATGAAACATTTTTGTGGAGGAAGATATTTTTCTCATTGATTTCTATCAGTAGGAAATTTCAGTCAGTTTGCTGGTATTTATCAAGAGCTTTCTAAAAATTGGCTTTAACCTATATTAGCATAGCTTCACTATGAATATGATAACTGCCCATTGGCTGACCGTGATTGATATTCAATATTAGACAAGAATCCAAATCTCCCAATTAGTTACCTAAATGTTTTTATGGTCACTGGCTAAGACAGACTATATCTTATACAGAAGTGTGAATGCTCTGTGAAGAGGAGACATTTAGTATCTCCTGTGTTTCAAGGTTTTTTTATTCAAAGATCTTGAAACCATTAATTAATGAATTAGTGAATTTATTTATTCACTTATTGTTAGAGGAAAGGTGCAGGAAGGAATGAAGATGAGTGGCCAGGCAGGCAGGAAGACAGAGGAGAAGGAAGTGTTTTTGATTCAGTTTTCACTGTGGTTGTTCCCTCTGACACAGGATGCAAACCCAGGTCCTAGGGATGTTTGTGGGTGGACTGCGCTCCTTTTGAGGTGACTGACCTAACTGTTACTCCACCAGGGTATGCCATTATAGTTAATTGAATATTTTCTCCTTGTGGTCTTGTATATAAAAAGGAGCAACATTTATATCCCCATGAATCCTTGGAAAACAATTTAAGGAAGTCAAACTATATTAAAGGAAAATAAATTGAGGAAGGAAGTGGGGAATTAGGTGACAATAGAATTTGGACTCAACATTATTTGTCTGATGATTAGAACAACAAAAAGTAAGATCAATTGTGGGAATTGTAGTCTCTATAGATAATTAATTATGATACATTCACATTTTGAGACTACATTTCTAGTTGACCTAGTCTCTTGACAGCTCATTATCTGATTAAAAGATAGTTTTGGTAGATAATGACATCTGATGTATTTTTCCTCTTGAATGTGTAATGCTTCCCTCCTTTGATAATGAGGTTTTGGAGGATGATGATTTTAGACTCATATAATAACAAAGATGGCAGTAACTGTTACTATATTAAAATATATTCCAATAATATCCTACATTGATGGATTAATCACTATTATTAGCATCAGTACCTTTAGTCTCTTTCACAGGTGTCTATCATTCATTTTTTAAAAATCCCCGAACCATTTGTTTTAGGAAAACGATTTTCCAGACTTTAGATATGTTTCATGGTCATATTATTGATATCAGATTACAATGTTATTGACATCTTGGGAGGCCCTTAATGAAATAGGTTGGTATTATTTCAATTAACATGGACTATTTAACTATGCAGGATAAATAAAGATAATAAATATCCTCACATCAGTTTGTGTCAGGTTTGCCATCGTTTTAGTTCAGGTTGTGTAGTCAAAAGTTTCAGTTTTCAAAGATCTGAGGATTTTGAGAGAATGAGTAAGAGATTTTCTATAACTCAAACAGTGATAGAAAGTCCCTAGCTCTCATAATGATCCATATTGACTTTAGACTGATGTTTTATAGGCAAGATGTAACCTTGAATATTGGTACCTCAGCCACAAAGTGAGATAAAAACTTGTAATGAAAGTTTTTATTTTGCTTGAACTAAGATAGGGAAAGACTAAATTCAGTCCTGAATTTAGTCAGCTAATTTAAGCATAACTAGGTTCCTCTGTTCTGTTTTTTGTTTGTTTTTCTCTTTATGAGCTAGTGCAGTTGAGGTTAATAGGAAAAAAGAGCATGTTGATTTATCTACTTTCTTTCTTTGAGTAGTCTGTAGTGTTTCTCAGTGGTTAGAAGCAGTATCTCTGGAGATTTGAACTTTTTTCAATGTAGCTTATTTTGCCACATTGAAGAATAACTCTAAGATTAACAATAGTCGCTATTCTTTCCATGTGTGCTTGGCAAATCACGTTGGTGAGGATTTTTATCTTGGGAGAATCACTTATGTAAAATTGTTAAGATAAGGTTATTAAGTAACTTGCTTGTAGGAAGAACATACCAACGTTCGCCTTAAAGTTTTAACAATTTTTCTGTTCTTTCTAACACATCACAGCATCCATGGCATGTGTGAACAAACTTTCTTAGAGGTCAAAGTGACAGCTTGTATTAAAACAAAAAGACTCAATTCCTCATTTTGTCTTATTTTTTCTTTCAAAGCATTTTATTGCATTTTTTAAATTATAAGTGTAATGCAAAATCAAAGCATTTTATTGCATTTTTTAAATTATAAGTGTAATGCACATCCATTATAATAAATCAATATAATAAATCAACTTAAGATGCATAGAGCAAAAGCAATACTCTTTTTTTCATTCCTATGATATTCAATATGATCTTAAATTTTCCTTGATGTATTATTCTAATAGGAAGATACTGCATGTTTTGTTTAGCAACTTTTCTTATCACTAATGTTCATTAATTTACAATACTACATAAATTTCATATCAATAGATTGGTGCTTCAGTGTATATTACATCACACCCATCACCAGATTTCTAATGTCAGTCAGTACAATTTTACTTTTTCAAGTCCAGTTTCCCTCTTTTCACCCCACTACCCCTGGTAGTGGTAACCACAGTCTTGCATTCAGAGTCAAGAGTTTTTCTTTTCTGTTAGTTTGTTTTGTTTCGTTATATTCCAAATAAAAGTAATACCATCTGGTATTTTTCTTTTTCTTTCTGTGTTATTTAGCTTAGTATAATCAATCAAGTTCATCCAGGTTTTGTACTTAAAAATAATAGACAATTTCCAATTCAATAAGTATTGGTCTATTTTATACTTTGGTAATGACTGCATACTAATTAGATGCCATTTATTCACTCTTTATCTTTTCTTGAACATTGAAATTTGATTGATAATACTTATCTGGGGAGAAGAATATGATAGGACATACAGGTAGATTTTTTTTAATAGCAAAATCGGCAGAGTAGTAGATGGAGAGAGATGAATATAGTTAAGAAAATGTACTGAGTAATGAAGTATGTAAAAGGTATTTAATAGCTTTTCAAATTTATATTACTATATTTAGAAATTGTAAGGA
The DNA here is from genome assembly GCA_004363575.1 of Solenodon paradoxus. Classification (NCBI taxonomy): domain Eukaryota; kingdom Metazoa; phylum Chordata; class Mammalia; order Eulipotyphla; family Solenodontidae; genus Solenodon; species Solenodon paradoxus. The sequence continues at coordinate 28,572 of RJWH01003073.1, forward strand.
ATATTTGATATGTTATTTAGTAGAAAAAAACACTCAAAGATTTAAGAGTGAAGGAAGATGACTTCATATAAATAACATGAAGATATATAATGTTACCAGTAACAAAATAAGGTTTATTGATTCATTGAAACAAAGAAGATAATACCCCTGGAAGAACTAAAGGATCTCCCAATCAAGGAAAATTATAGTTATTATAGGATTTGGGGGAGAGATGATATCTCTAGTTAGACGACATCTAACTAAAACAAATTCATACTTTTATTGCAGTATTATCGATGAAAGAAATTTGCACATAATTGCTGCCTACTGTGATGGTCCTGTGAGCTTAAAATTTAGTTAAAGCTTCAAAAATGTTGTCAATGGGGAGCAGGCACTGAGATACCACACAGGGAAAAAAAGACCAGTTTTTCGGAGCCAACACAGATAAAGGGATTTTCCTGCTTCAGCATAGGCCAGAACAACTTGGAGAATAGAAGAAAACTAACACCTGGCTCTACAGGTAGGTGAGAGGTGCAGGGATTTAACAGAGAATACAGCAGCAAAAGGAGTTCCCAGAAAGGAGAGGTTCACAGTGTCAACGTGATTTGCTTCCCCTACCGGAGACCAGATGGAGCCACGTGGGTCATGCGGACATTCTAAAGAGTGTAAAACATTCACAGTGACCTCTAGCACACACTCTGGGTTTAAGATAATAGGATCTAGCTGCTGAGTGCCTCTTCTCCAGGTGCAGACTGCAGGGGCAGCCCCACTGATCTCTAGTGGTGCAAATTCAAAGCAGAGAGCCGCAAGCCTGAGCTAAACTGAGCAATGCTAAGGGCAACTCTTGGCTGACAAAGAGGAACCCAGAGGCAGTAAAAATATGCAGCTTTTGACTTCACACACCAGGGGTTAGAAGCAGCAGTGATCCCCTTGCTCCTTGCCCTTCTCCTGCCAAAAGAGCACAGGCAGTCTCTCTAATCTCTAGCAGTGCCAACTCAGAGCAGGTTGACACAAGCCTGAACCAAAATGAGCAGTGCTCTTGGCAACTATTATCTAGAAAAAGTCCAGAAGAAGAAAATTGGACACAGAAATAACAGGAGCATACAGGTCGGTGCTCATCATCTACTATACATCTGGGAGCCTGGGTCTCCTGAAAGTCAGAGTCTAGTGGCTAAGACCCTGGAAGAACAGCCTTTGGAAAGGACTTGACCCTGATTATTTGGTGAATACAAGGGACATAAGTGCAGACCGCAGATTCAAGCTCCAGCCAGCAGAGTTCTACCAACAAAACAAACTTACCTCCACCTCACCATCAGGCAGCAAAAATACAATCTCACAGATAACCATTACACCCCCAACCCCACACCCACCTACACCCAGTAGCCATCATCACTCCCTGACACAGCATGTTAGGGTCAGTGTTCGTCCTCCCAAGAAAACTCACACACACTTCAGTCGACAATGCAAGAGCAAAAGGAAACTTTATTTCCAGCTAGCTGGGGTCTGAGCCTCGTCCAGCACAGTGGAGTCGGACAAAGACCCCGGGCTTTGTTTCAGCAGGGTTTTTATATCAAAGGTTACAGAGCAAGGGATTAGTTACAATTCCAGACCTTGGAGCATTCCCATATTCAGTATCTTTTGGCCCCAGATTTCGGGTATGTCATCTCTAAGGAATTTCTAGTTTCAGGGCCAGAAACGAAACTTAATCCAGGGTTCTTATTTCAGGAAGCGAAACTCAGGCCTATAGCTATTTCTGTCCGGAGCCTGTCATGGCGGTGATCTGGCTCCTACAAGCAAGACACACTATGGAAGTCTGTAATGGTAAAAATAGAAAATAAAACAAAATATAGCACCCCCCCCGTAGAAATTAAAACAAACAATCAAATTAACAAATCAATAAGATCCCAAATCATAGCGAATAAAAATAACACAACATACCCTGAAGCCTCAAGAAATGGAATCATAACAAAATGACAGATCATCAGAAATTAACTTTAAACAAAACTAAGAGCTTAGATAAATAATTAAACATCAACAGGCAGAAATTCAAGCTCTACGGAAAAACCTAACAGGAATACAATTTAAAAGAGACAATTCATGAAACTAAAAATAATATAGAAAGCTATGGAACCAGAATTAACCAAATGGAGGAAAGGATTAGTGATATAGAGGATAATAATGCAGAAAGGAGCCAAAAAGAAGAAAAAATAGAAATTAAATCCAAAAAAAAAACCAACTTAAGAAACACTCAGAGATCTGACACCATCAGGAAAGGCAGCATTAGAATACGGCGTATCCCAGTGAAGAGAAAAAGAGAGGAACATAGAAAATCTTCAAGGCAATAGTGACTGAAAACTTCCCAAATCTAGAACAAATAACAAGCATATAAGTAAATGAAGCACACAGAACATACAATTACATAAATGCTAAAAAAAACTACACCAAGACACATAATTATGAAATGATCAAAAATCCAAGACAAAGAATTCAAAGGTAGTTAGGGGGAATAAAGCAGATAACATATAAAAGCACTCCTATGAGACTAATCTCTGACTTCTCAGTAGAATCTCTACAGGCTAGAAGAGAATGAATTGAGGTCTTCAAAATACTTCAGGGCAAAAAATGCCAGCCAGAAATACTATATCCTGAAAAACTATCTTTCAAATTTGAGGGAGAAATTAAGGTTTTTCCCAACAAACAAAAGTTAAGAGAGTTTGCAACCACAAGACCTCCTCTACAAGAAATGTTAAAAGAGGCCCTTCTAGATACACCAAGAGGAAAAGCTTCACAAAAATATGACATAGTAACGAAGATCAACATAACCAGAAAACAAAAATCAAAATGGTAGTAGCAATTTCTCAAATGTCAGTAATCACTGTAAATGTAAATGGGTTGAACTCACCAATCAAAAAGCACAAAGTTGCTAAATGGATAGGAAGAACATAACCTAACTCTATGTTGTCTACAAGAATCTCATCTTAGGTTGAGAGACATGCAAAGGCTTAAAGTAGACTGATGGAAATGGCACCTAAGCTAATGCTGAATCCTAAAGAGCAGAAACAGCTATACTCATATCAGATAAGGTATTCTTTCAACCAAAGAAAATTTAAAAAGATACATATGGACATTGTATAATGATGAAGGGATCAATATGACAAAAAGACAACACTTATTAACATGTATGCAACCAATAAAGGAGGACCCAAATATATCAAGCAAATATTAACTGATCTAAATAAGGATATTAACAGCAACACAATAATAGTGCAGAATTCAATACTCCTCTTTCAGTAAAAGACGGATCTCCCAGACAGAGAATCAACAAAGAAATAAGATAGTTAAACGACAAAACAGAAGAGCTGGACCTAATAGACATATATAGAGTATTTCACCCCAAAACTATAGACTACACATTCTTCTCAAGTGCTCATGGAACATTCTCAAGGGTAGACCATATGTGCGGACACAAAACAAGTCTCAGTAAATTTTCAAAGAATGAAATCACATCTAGCATCATTTCAGATCACAATGACATCAAACTGGAGAGCAATCAAAAGGAGAAAGAGAGGAAAACCACAAGAGAGTGGAGAATAAACAACATATTGTTGAGCAACCAATGAGTTAATGAAGAAATTAAGAAAGAAACTAAAAAAAATCTGAAATCAGATGAAAATGAAGAAACCATGTATCAGAATCTATGGGATGCAGTAAAAGCAGTAATAAGAGGAAAATTTATAGAGATATAATCCTACCTCAGAAAGCAGGAAGACTCACAAATGAAAAACCTAAAGGACTAGAAAAAGCAGAAAAGCAGAAACCCAACAGAGGGAAGGAAATAATAAAGACTAGGTCAGGAATCAATGAAATAGAAAGACTATTCAAAAACTCAATAAATTATTTCCAATCCTCCTTAAACTGTTCCAAAAAATAGAAGAAAACTTCCAAACATTTTTTATGAAGCTAGTATTATGCTGATTCCAAAACCAGATAAAGAGTGCACCAAAAAAGAAAACTTAGTCCGATATCCTTAATGAATACTGACACAAAAACTCCCAGCAAAACGCTAGCTAATCAAATTCAACAACATATAAAAAAAATCGTACACTATGATCAAGTGGGATTTATTCCAGAGATGCAGGGATAGTTCAACATACGCAAATTAATAAACAAGGTACACTATATCAATAAAAATGGACAAAAACCACATGATCATCTCAATAGACGCAGAAAAAGCATTTGACAAGATTCAGCACCCTTTTATGTTAAAAGCCTTCCAAAAAATACGTATAGAAGAAATGTACTTCAGCATAAACAAGGCTGTATGTGAAACTCACAGCCAATATTGTACTCAATGGGAAAAACTGAAAACTTTTCCTCTAAGATAGGGAACGACAAGAATGTCCACTTCCACCATTACTGTTCAGTATAGTGCTGGAGATCCTGGCCAATGCAATTAGATAAGAAAAAAGATACAAAATGTATCCAAATAGGAAAAGAAGTGAAACTCACTTTTTGCAGATGCCATGATAATATACACAGAGGACGCAAAAGAATCAAGTAAAAAGCTTCTAGAAATAATAAATATAGCAAAGTAGCAGGTTTCGAAAAATCTGTTGCATTTCTGTATGCCAACAATGAAAATATAGAAAAAGAACTGAAGAAAACAATACCATTTGCAATTGCACTGAAAATGAAATACTCTGCAATAAATATAACCAAAGAGGTGAAGGACCTATACTGTGAGAATTCCCTGACTTCAAATTCTACTACAAAGCAATAATTAAAACAGCATAGTACTTGTATAAAAACAAAAAGACAGATGAATGGAACAGAATTGAAAGTCCAGAAATAAATCCACATATATAGAACACCTAATTTTTGACAAAGGATCCAAGAACTCACAATGAGGCAAGGACAGCCTATTTAATAAATGATGCTGGGAAAACTGGTCAGTCACATGCAAAATGTTGAACCTAGACCATTACCTAACGTCATACACAAAAATTAACTCAAAATGGATTAAAGTCCTAGACAGAACAGAAACCATCAAACACATAGAAGAGAATGGAGGCAAAAGATTATTAAACATAGACCTGAGAGATATCTTTGGCAACTCAACTCCCATTGCAAGGCAAATAAAATCCAAAATAAACTAGTGGGATTACATAAAACTAAGAAGTTTCTATTCAGCAAAAGAAACTCACATAAAAACACAAAGACATCCAACTGAATGGGAAAAGATATTTACCTCTCACACCTCAGATAAAGGTTTAATACCTAAGATATACAAAGAACTCAAAAAATTGAACAAAAATACAAGTAATTCAATCAAAAAATGGGCTAATGACCTTAATAGACACCTCTCCAAAGAAGACATACAAATGGCCAACAGGTTCATGAAAAATGTTCTATATTTCTTGTCATCAGAGACATGCAAATTAAAAAACAACCATGAGATATCACCTCATGCTGGTAAAATGGCTATTACCCAAAAGATGGAAATAATAAGTTCTGTAGAGGATGTGGAGAAAAGGGAATTCTAATTCACTGTTGGTGGGAATGTAAACTGGAGCAACCATTCTGGAAAGCATTATGGAGAGTCCTCAAACAATTGAAAAAGGAAATTCCATATGATGCAGTTATTCCTCTACTGGACATTTACCTCAATGACACAAAAACACTTATCCGAAGAGACATATTCACCTCCCATGTTCACTATGGCACAATTCACAATAACTGAGATCTGGAAACTACATAAATTCTCATCAACAGAGGAGTGGATAAAGAAGATATAGTACATATACACTAAGGAATACTATGCAGCCATCAAAAAGGGAGAGATCCTACCATTTGCAGCAACATGGACTGACTTGGAGAGAATTATGCTTAGGGAGATAAGCCAAAAGTACAGACATCGTGTGATAGCACTCATATGATGGGTAAAGAGAAAGCAAATAAATGTCATAAATTAAACAACACTAAAAATAGGGAGGGAGAGGGAGAGGGAGAGGGAGAGGGAGGGGGAGAGAGAGAGAGAGAGAGAGAGAGAGAGAGAGAGAGAGAGAGAGAGAGAGAGAATACTACTCCAAACAACTATGGATCTTAGGATGAAAGACAAAAAGGCAAATCAGGATGTAACAAAGAGACTGGAAGGTGTGGGGGAAATGGGGTGAAGGTATTAAGTGTAAAGGAAGGGAGAAAAAAAAAGGTGGGGAATATTAGTAAATCTACTGTGATATTTGTAAATATAAAAATACTACTTTGTGTACCTCAAAACAAGTCATTTTCAAAATTCAATATCCCTTCAATAATAATAAAAATAATAAAATTTAAAAACATTGTTGAGGGCAGTTCTAGTGCTAAATATTCTTAACATAAAAACAAACACAAGGAAACCTTTGAAAGTGACAGATATATTTGTTATTTTATATTGATGGTATGAGTGTATGCCTATATTCAAACTCAGCAAACAAAGTAATATCTTGATAGGTTTAAAGCAAAGCAAGTATATTAAAAGGGGTCAACAGCAGGTCTGAAATTCAAAATGCAGTGTGGAGTGTTATATTCAGATATACCTTGTTTAAAGCTCTGTATCCAAGTAGTATACCAAGGCTGCTGCTTCTTTCAAAAGGACATATATCTTCTAGGCATCACGGAATATTTCATTTTTACTGATACGACTTTACTTACTTATTTTTCTTTTTAAAATGTTATTTGAGTTATATCACATTATAATATAATATAGATTTAGGAGGGCATCATTGTATATCAACCTCTGTATATACTAGATTAAGTTCACCACTAGCAGTTCAATTCCTTTCTGATCTAAGTTTAAATAGAAATACTTTTGATAGTAAATAGTTTATGATTCTAGAGTACAAAGAAATTAGTTGTTACCAAAACAAGAAAATTTTTATGATGCATTGCTGCTACAGCTTATCCTTGGAGGTGACAGTTCCTTGTTAATTTTTCAGCTGTTTCATTATTCTAGTCTAATAATAGCAAGGTGGAGTTTTACTTTCTGTTCTTTTTTGCTGTTTGTTTCATTTTGTTTTGTTTCAGTTCTAATAACATTTGTCTAAGTGCATTAGAATTTTCTGGATTGTTTGTCCAAGATATAAGAAGCTCTTTCATTGTGCCCTGGTAGCCTAGTGGTTTAGACTATTGTGACATAGTTCACATACATTTAAGGTCCCAGGTTTAAGACCTGGAGACACCTGGGGCTGGAGAAAACAACCAAGATGAACAGCTAAATAAAAATATAAAATAAAACACTTCTTCCTCCTTTTCTTTCTCCCTGGCTGTTCATCTTGATTCCTTCCAACACCTTTCCTGCCCCACTCACTCCTGGCCCCCCCTCCAAAAAAAGAGATAAGCTCTTTCAACACAAAGATTGAAGTTTTGTTTTGGTTTTCAAGAAAAACTACTTGAATTGCCATTTTAATTTTAGTTTTGTTTGCTGGATTTTACCTTCTTTTTTCCACCAGAGTATCCATATATACATTTGCTAATTTTACATTTTCTATGTCAATCACTGACTCAATGTTCTTCTCTTGATTATTATTCTTGTTCAATTTCTATACTGTATTTTCATTTTTCTGTTTTAGACACCATAGTAGATAATTTTAAAAGAGAAACGTAATTATTTTTTCCCTTATCTGTATGTGGCTGCATCTACTATAATCAGTAGTGAAGTGTATTTCTATTTCCCTTGAGTATTATCTAGGATTCAATAGCTGTTTGGACTAAATAATATGGAAGCAATTATGGTATTCTTGGATTATTGAACTGACTTGGATTGTTGAAGGCTGATTTCTGCTTTTTTTCTAATTCAAAGTTAATGGTAGAAATATGACTACACTGAAATGACCACAATATGAAGAAGTTAAGGTATCCATTGGGAGAGGGTATGACTGTGTGGAAGAGTGCCAAGGCACTAGGCATGTGGATTAAGGTCGAGGTCTTCCACCACAACCTAGTTCCTGGCTGAATGCTGACTAAAGTAGCCACAGCCAACCCCCAGTGAGGAAGAACCAAGTAGTCATGTCCTATCGGAATTTCTCCTCAGATAATATCATTATAGTACAATCACATGGCTCTAAAATTAACTGGGATTTCTGAGAATATACCAGCTATTTTCACACCTATTTTTCAGTCATTATTTCCAGCTTTTTTGGTTCCTATTCTGTAAAGTAGATACTTAAAATTTTAAATCTTCAAATGAAGTCTCCCATTTACCATTTGTTTTAGTAATCCAGATGTTTTAGACATATAACTCTATTCCTCTAACTCAACTAACTTTATGGAAGTACTCCCCTCATGACGGCCCAGTGAAAAACATTCTGTGTTAGTGCAGAGGTTCCTGCCTCTCCAAGATTGAGTCAGGTCTGAGGAGGTGATTGTGCAATGTTAAGACATTAAAGAGTAGTTCGCAGAGTCATTGAGCAGCATGTGCACAAAGATTATCTGTGAGACACAAACATGATCTCTTCCGATTCAGAAGCTAACTGCTGTTTTCATCCTAAAACTTAGTCCCACAAATCTTGCCAAATTGCCCATATCCCAGGCTGCCAGTGTGGGCCTTGAAGATATTGATTACAATAAACGACATTTATATTAATTTAATGTATTTCACCTATTAAGATTACATAACAAAACAATGAATCACATTGGAATTAGCAATTAGAACAGTTATATTTCATTCCCCATGTTAGACCATGCCTAATATTCTTCTGGCCAGGTAACTTTGATGTAAAGTAGACTAGATTCTCGTTCTTATCAGAAAAGACATTTTCCTCTTAAGTAACAGAATACTTTAACCCATGCATACTAATTCATTGTCATAGGAATACTTTTGCGTTAATATTTCTGTGCATGATATTTTGTTCTATCCAGAAATTGTTTCCCCACTGCAAAGCTTAAGCTATTAGACACTAAAGCCTGCATTTTTGCTTTCTAGACTGAGTCAATAAATCAGTACTGCTTAACTGAACAAAAAAGGAGGAAAAGGCAAGAATACATAAGAATACATATTTTAAAAACAAATTTTAAATATACAGATTTAGGTCTAAAATATTTAAAAAATTGTTTAATTTAGATAAGATAAGTTGGATGCATTTGCATGTTGAGTGTGAGCACTTTCTTACCTATATTCATGAGAGTATAGTAATATTAAACCAATTCCTTTCTATTTATTCCTGCACAGACACCTAATTTCTTCCTTTGTCTCCTTTGGAAAACTGTATTAAATCACTTAGAAGAAAATGTGTTTCTGTTCTTTTATGTTTTTCTCTTGACCTCAGAATCTGTCATAAGCATATGGTATAATGTATTTCAACCATTGTCTCTAAGATTTAAAAGCAAATGATTCTGAGCAAAATCTACTTTCAGACAAATAGCAGTGAAATCCACATGTAAAATATGTGAGGATTCTAATTTAAAATGATGTAGTCAAAGTTGAATCCAAAGTCATGTTTTATTATGTCCTTTTTATATTCAGTACTTGAGTTATCTAATACCGTAGTCACTGCGTTGTCCAATGCAAAGGCCTTTAAACATTTAAATATCTATTAACTGCAATTAACCAGAATTTATAATGGAGTTACCACTTGTACTGTCTCCATTACAAGTACTCGATAGCTACACATAGCTGTTGTTCAATATTTACCTATATTAATCTATGTTATAGGGCATACACATTATTTCTGAAAAATTCCATCAGAAAATTCTGATCCATGCACTATTCCAGCATTCCTTTGAATTGGATATTGTTTTCATTTTGAATATTGATTAACTGAATCTCATAAAATTAAAGAAGTTTCAAGTTATCTACTTGTGAGACCGGAAGACACACTAGATATCAGCAAAGACACAACTACAAGCAAGTCTTAACGTCGGTGCTGGAACTGAGTTGATTTTAGCGCTGGAGGTGGGAGATGCAGAAGATGAGAACAGCACAAAGGTGGGGATGCATGTCTGAAAGGATTTGTGCCATTCTTCCTGAGAGGCAATTGCCAGGACTGACTTAAGAATCAGAGTAGATGAAAAGAGAATAAGAACAGCATCCAATAATAATGTGCAGATGACCACCATCAGGGCATAGTAGTTATTTAATCTGGTATCTGAACAAGAGAGTCAGAGAAGGTCCTGGTGCAGGCAGAATGAGTGAGAGAGAATGTGGGGACAGCAGTATTGGAAAAATTTCAGGCAGATGACCAGGAGTGTAGTAAAGAAACTTCTATCTAAAATGGTGAGACCAATTTTGATAATCATGGAGTTAGTCAGGAGGGAGGCATAATGCAGTGGATTGCAGATTGCAATATACCTATCAAAGGCCATAGTAAGGAGAACAGAGGACTCCATGAAGGACAGACTGTGGATAAAATAGGACTAGGTAATGCAGTAATCCAAGCTGATCTCTTGAATGATCCCCCACAGGATCCCCAGCACCGTGTGCACTGTGGGCAGCCCCATGCACAGGTCGGCGCTGGCCACCATGGCCAGCAAGTAGAACAGGGGCTGGTGCAGACTCGGCTCAGTCCAGATCACATGGAGCACCATGCAGTTTCCAAAAAGCACCACGATGGTAGAGAAGGGATTGGAAATCCAGTGATATTGCTGCTCTAGGCCAAGAATCTAGCGAGAAGGAAGGAGGATGAATTTGTTCTAGGGCTCATGATATCATTCTACAATTACTTCTAAACAGTATGAAAGCATTTTTTAAAAGAAATGTTCTAGTTTCAGATGAGTCATGTGGAACTTCCAAGCAAACAAAATAACCCTAAAAGTTATCTAACTTGACAAAATTTGACTGAGTTGTTCTTTTGAAGTGGCTTACCTGCTACCTCTCAGTGAATGGCATTCTACCGATATGATTCAAGAGCCACCACTTGTCCACTGGAGGATGTCTTTAGAAGCCACACATGAAAACAAGCAAACCGGAGTAATAAGCTTATTTTCAGAAAGCATATGCTGCCCGTGACATTTTCCCAGGCATGTGGGTGAGGCAGTGTACCTGTAAAATGACAGTTGAGGTTCTCAGAATAAGAGATGGTTTCCTCCCTTGAATTCATTAGGTATTTAAAATGAAGCATAACATTTGACCTTGAAGTATCCAAAATCCATTTACACAGTCACTTTGCACCCATAAGTTTACATATTGTGCTATCCTAGAGTGTATTTTCTTTCCTCCAAATGGTACTTAGTGAAGACGTTTGTTTTCTTTCACCCTAGATGACGTAGCCAACAATTATTTTATCTTCCTTAGTAATAGGCAGAAAGGAAGATTTATGCAGGAGAGCTTTGGCAAATGGTGTCCCAAGGGAGGTCCTACTCCCTGAGCTGCTCTAGTCATGTGTGACCTTGTGACACAGAGATTTAGGTTGACGATGCTCAATCTCTGACATCAACCCAGTGTTCTCTATTCACTTATTGATCTGTTTTATCAGTTAGTTAGATATTCACTTAGTAGGCATTTACTGATGGGATGAGCAGTATTTTTTCTTTTCCCCAGAAACTGCCATCCTAGAGATCAGAATGCCAGTGTAGAATATTTAACTCTAGAATCTTAAAATGTCTCATGGCAGCAGAATTCATTGCTTTCTTTTTAACATGATTTATCTGCTTCATTTTGACCCTAGAAGTCATCATGAAATATTTAAAGACTCTTAGAAGGTAGGGATATATGTAAAATCTATATGGTTTTCAGTTTCAGTTGAATTATTTCAACATGTTGCAATACCTTCGCTTTTCATTTCTGATCTGTTCTTCATCTTTGTCATCCTTTCTCACCTGGCAGCTTCTCAGACTAACCTTCTGAATGTTCTCTTTTTTCGTCTTAGACTTCTAGAACCTCTTCATTATGCTTTCCTGCCTGAGTCCCTCTCAGCATTAGATATATTAGCTCACTCTTTGTAATACATGCCCCTCGTTGAATGCTTGAAGTCTCTGTTTTACTCTTACGAGTGCTTGTGTGTGTATTTGTCCTCAAAGAACAATTTGTCAGTCTCAGAGTTATTTCTCAAATATAATCATGCTTCTTCTTTCATGAGGTTTTTATCCTGACACTTTCTCTGCCTAAGATGCTCATTCACAAAGAAGAAGAAAAAATTGGGGGGAAGACATTCTTCCTTAGGTTATTCAACCCTTTTCTGTGGTTTGTAAAACAACCCTGAATGCTTCCTCTGCATCTCAACCATCAGTTTCAGGAAGTCCTGTGTAGCAAGGTTTTCCCACATGTCTCTTACTTGGATAATATATTTATCTTTATATAACTTATCCAATTTATAATTTTGATATGCATTAACCTCATTATTTAACTAATGTCTGTTTCACATTGAATTGCAAGTTCCTTACTAGTGGGGAAAATGTCTAATTTATTCACATTGTAGCCTAAAATTTGCACTAAGTTCTCCATACCTGTGAACTTAGACTGATGGGTTCAACTGCCTACTTTTATATCTCTATCTGGATATTTAATCTAAAAAAACTAGAGTTGCTGTAATAAAATATTTGCTTTTCTCCAGAAACCTATTTCTCTTTGTTTCATTCTAGTATAATAGAATGACTCACAATCACACAATTTCTTAAGAAAACACTTGAGTCATTCTAGATTCCCCTTTTTTCTTACCTCTCCCAGTCATCAAATCTAATTTCCTGTCATTTCCTCCCTAGAACATAGCTGGAATTTTCTCACTTATCACCTATTGCTATGTACTCTGATACTATATTGGTTTATAACATTAATTTGTTTCTCCCCTGTTGTAATAATCTACTAGTCAGATTTATTTGTTTGTGTGTTTGTTTTAACTTAGCCCCCTAAAAATGTATTATCCCCAGATAAACCATTCTGTTCTACAAATACATACTAGATCACATCCCATATACCTTTGTTGAAAAACTCTCTAGTTGGTTATCTATCGAAATACTTTTTATGAACTTTCCTATCTATATCTGACCTCTCCTTTTACATTGTAGATGACTATTGTCTTCACTCTATAATCTCTAATCATTTATCACATCTTCATAGCAAATTAAGAGTATTCCAGTCTCAGGTTCTGTGTCCTTGATTTTCTTCTCTGCTTAAAATTAGCTAAAAATATTTGCGCAGAAGTTCCTTTCATTTTTCAGATTTCATTTCACTCCTACTTCTTCACAGAGATTTTTGCAACCATACCATCATTTTGTCCTATACTCTCAAATCAGTTACTTTTATTATAATGTCCTGCTTTATATTTATACCAATTATTGTCTTGATTTTCCATTAGATACATTAGAGACTCTAGAATAGCAGAAGCCACTTCTGGTTTTTACTCATTGATAAACAAAATGATGTTTAACATAGATTGAGCAATTAACAAATAATTATTCAATCAGAGAATTAATCTATGCGTACGAGTTGCACAATTGAAAAAGGTATAAAATCAATATAAATGCAAAAACATTGTAAAAATATCAAAAGACCTAAATATTCATATGCTAAATTGCAATTTAATCCTTGTTGGATTAGTTATTCATGTCATTATATATAAGGTTTATATAATATGCAAAAAGATACTGCCCTAGGAATTTTCACTAAGTGAGACTCAGTACTGAGAATTCAAAGATGATTTCTATCTTTCCGAGGCTGATGTAGACATAGCAGATAGACCCTGGGATTGATAACAAGACATTCATTCTGTAAATGTAGACATGCATTATGAACACATTTAGGCTTCTTCAAACAAGTCACGAAAGCTAATTGTGCTACCACAGAGAGTATTGTCAGCCTTTTAGAAATAAATTAGATAACTTTCTTAATCTTATTTTTAGAAATAAAATGAGAATCTGTACAGGATAATATTGATGAGATCCATAAAGAATATTTCAAGAGTAAGGTGGTCAGATATGTCAGCTGCAAAATTTGCTCCACCTGTAGTAAAAAAGCAAAACAAAACAAAGCAAAAATCCCCCAAAACTTCATTTCCTAAAACATCGTGTCATGTTATGCCACCTCAGAGTTAATCTGCACAACTTTTTTCTGAGTTACTAGCAACTAGAACAATGCCATCTAGTAAATAAATAAGGAAAGAGGCAGCAGTGAGTTTGAGTCTGGGGAAGAGATAGGATAATAGTATTCTCTCTGGACACTTTGTCTGCAATGTTGATTTGGAAAACATATCTGTGATCAAATTAAACAGATCATTATTTCATGGGGTTGTTTCTTATCCCCTACAATTCAAATTCATGCATTTGTCCAGACACCTCTGATGTTTTTCTGTCCTTTGGAAGTGATTCTCTGTGATTACTTGCTGCCTTTTTCAGATGATACTGGGTAATGATCAATAGTACTTGCTTACCACAAAAGTATAGAGGGAGGATTTTAGGTGCGAAAGTCAGTGTCTTTATAATAATATTATCACAAAATTTTATGTGCTTGCTTGCTCTTTAGGATAATTATTTCTTGACACTTTCACATATCATTCCTTGGACAATAAATTATATGTCATCTCTATTATGAATAACTATAGTAGCTTTATCTGCACACCAGCAGAAGATAGACCTGATGCATTAGAGTTTCTCTTTCTTCAAGAACGCGTATATCAAGTTTTAGTGCTAGGTAATTATAAACGACAGCCAGCCCTTAAGAGTCTTGACAATGCTGAAGAGATAGAATTTACATAATGCTAGTCCAAAGACTGAGTGCTCAGGACCTCTGAATATACTAGCAACAGAAAACGCATATTCAACATACATTAGAGAAGGCTTAAAGGTCTAGGTTACATGAATGATTATGATGAACAATTTTGTAAATGATATATTTGTTGTATATTACTTGCATACTTATATTTTGTATATTATATGATTTATATTTTGTAGAGTTTGTAGAATATTCCCACTATGATTAAAATATTAGAAAGTTATCACAGTAATTTAAAAACATGATGAAAGATTGTTTTACACAGAACATCAGTTTAACTGTGACCACTTGGGTGTTGAGAAATTTCCATCAGGATTACTACAATTAGGTAGGAATAGGAAAAAAAAATGATCTCTCATCAGGGAATTTGTGTTTTGCACAAACATAACTTTCCCTGTGTTCAAGAAAATATGAGATAATTGAAATAAATACCAGGTATGATAAAATGACAAAACACAGTGAGATGAAAACCAAGTAAAAAATTCCAAAGGAAGTAGCAGCTAAGTCTATTTTTAATAACACTTAGGTGAACATTTACTTTTTAATATAAAAACTTGAAGTGTTAGACATATTTAACATTATCTCTTGAAAATTACAAAACAGGCCAATCAAATCAAATTCAGATTCCTCATTTTCAATACAAAGAAAACTTGTAAGAATTTTTTAGGAAATCTAGTCGCCAAATCCAGACTATTAGATTCCAGGTCCAGTTGTTCTCCAAGGCATATCTTCACTTCAGTAAAGATGTGTGCAATCACCATCTCCATCATTTCTCTCATTTTTATATCCTCACATAGTAGAGAATAATAGCTTTTCTAACATGAAATGTGTATATATATATGTATATATATATGTATATAATATGCATATCATTAGACTTTCAGAAAAAAGACCTTTAATAATTACAGCTATTACATAGTTATATCTGGAGTCAAGTGTACTTTCATAGAAATCCATATTACTATGATCATTGTTATATACATGGTAGAAATGTTACTAATAATATAATTTTGAAAGCATATACTGGTCTAAATTTCCAATTCTGCAATCCTCATGAAGAGGAGGCTATGAGAAGCAAATGAATTCCTAAAATTTACTTGTTTCATCACCAACAGAGACTGGAGAATTTTTCTGAGTGTAATCTAGGCCCAGATGACAAGTTATTTTAGAGTTAACTGATCCCTAGAGCTTAGGAGAGAAAGATGTTGTAGACAGCAGAATTCAGCGTGACTAGAATTAGGGCTCTTGAAATGACATTCCAATGTCCTGAACAATTAGCTAGACCCAAATCTTCAAGGACTTGTCCGCTAACATTACTACCGCCACAAGATGGGGCACTCAGCTGCAGCACTCTATGCAGAATGTTATACAGGCCAGGCTCTTTGAATGACAAATTTGCTAAGAAACAAACACAATTTACACAGTGAAACTCAGCTTAAGTCAAATAAGAGAAGGTTAGGAATGCAACCAAAGTATCTCAGAAAAGGGAGCTACAAATAGCAGTTTACCAAGATGCCATTGCTAAAAAATAGGTTAATCCTGGGAAAAAAGATGACTGTGGACAAGTAGGTAGACTTTCTTGTGGAGTTTGCATGAGGCCATGATTGACCAATATGCCTCATTTGTCTTTCCTATCCAGGATTTGTCTATTTTATAAAAATTATGTATCAATAGTGGTTTTTTTGATTGTGTGAGAATAGATTATTTTTTTATTTATATGAGTCAAATTTCAGTTTTTTATCGGGCATTATATTTTGGAATTATTGCAAATGTAAAATTTCAATTTCTTAGATTTTTAGACTTTCCAGATGCTTAGATTTCTAGAATTCCCCAGAAGTGATAAAGTTTCATTTTCTTAGATACCAGAGTTAGGCATTTTTGAAACTCAAAATATCCCAGCTTCCATAGCATTACAAATGTAATATGAGGGTGGTATATATGTATCTCAGTCTGGAAATTGTAACTATTTAAAAGGATCTATTTTTCTTGTATAAAATAAAATACAGAGGAAAACTATTGGTGCTATAGAGATGATTTGTTCTTTCAGTCTTTCATAGTTACTTTGTCATATTTTCCTTTCTCTTTTGATTTGTTTTATTTTATTTTTTACTGGAACTACACTTAGTGATAGGAGTGACTTAGCTCTCTATATGTTAAGGGTTATGGTAAAAAAAAAAAAAAAATGAAACTCAACAATATGCAGAGTCAGAGTTTGGAGATTAGTCAATAATAGAATCTGATGCAATATCTAGCATAACACTTTTAATGCATACCTGTGTGCTATGCAAACAAAAATCAAGGTTACAACTGAAGAATATCAGAGATACAAGGGTCAGAAAAATAGATATAGTAGGAAGTGACATATAAGACCAGAAAGGCAATTATACTGGTGAAAATAGAGGCAGCAATAATCAAATAAGGAATGGCAGCATGTATAAATGTCTAAGAGCAAAAAAATATTCTAGAGATTTGTGTGTGTATGTATATGTGTGTATTTCAGGAAAATAAAAGAGAAAAGAAAGATGACCTGGAGATATTAGCATCTATTATATCCTACAAAGGAGAGACACTATCAGCTTTATCTTTTAGAAAGTTCACTGTGACTACAAATGGGAAAATTGGATTTTTTTGCTACTTTTATTATTATTATCACTATGATCACTAATAGTTAACATCTATTGTGAACATTTTTGGTTTTGTTTCAGTCATGCATCTAATACTTTATTTTAATTGACTTATTAGAAGAAATTGATAAAGGGACAACTTTTATATGTTTCAGCTTTTTTGTTTGCTGAGGAAACTGAAACATAGCAATATTAAGCTATTTACTCTCAAAACAAAATTGTTAAACTTGAGATTAGAACTCAAGTTAGCCCATGATGGGAAGTGTTAACCCATATTTCAAGGCAGAAATGGGAAAGTTAAACAAAGTGGTTACAATGGCTTAAAACCTCTTGCAATACTCCAAGAAAAAAATGATTATAGTTTGAAATTTGGATTGGAATAAAATATATGAATTGGGGAATATTTAAGAGGAAGAAAGACCATACAGGAGTGTACTAATTATGGCTAGTGGTCTTTGTAACCAGTAACCACCAAGTAAGTGGTCTTTGTAACCAGTGAGAACTGGGTTCAAATATGGACTTTGGCATTTACTAGATATATGATTTTGAGTAAAGCAAATTATTTAACAGTTAACTTTTTCCCCCAGTGTTATTGAGTTACAATTGACATAGTGATTTGTATAAGGTTAAGGTATAATGACTTGACATATGCATATTGCAAAATATTTTTTATTAAAAAGTTTTAACTTATTTTCTAATAAGACTGGTATGAAAATAAAATATAACAGGCAGTTCATTCTCTGTTAATAAATACTTACCAGTTTTTAATGACAGTCATTACAGTGACATAAAAGGAAATGAGGAATCGTGAGGCACTAAATTGCATTTATGATGCACATCAAGAACTGTTAAATACTGCCAATCAGCTTTGCAGCTGTGTAATTTTTCCAAGGATAATCTGATACAAGTAAAATAGAAGAAAGAGAAGACAGAACAACTGTGAGGAGATGTCATACCAATTTACCAGCAGCCAAGATGAAACTATCAGCAATTCTGTCAAATAACTTTGGCAAAGAAAAAAGTAGTCATCCACGACTTGAGAACACTTAGGGCAAAATCCTATCAATGCCCACCTTTCTCTCAACCTCACTTTTATTTTATTCCCTCACTTTTATTATTTTTTGGTTTCCAAAACCCTGTCAGTTGATGTCGCCTTTGCTTCTCTGCACATCCAGTTTAATGTGGATTCATGATTCTGTGAACACCTCAACAAAAGACAAAGTCCTATCTTAAATTCTTCCCTATCATCATACTTCTAGCCTATTCAGGTATCGATGTCCAGTCTTCCGTACTTTAGTTCTTAAAGACAACTTTTGATAGCATACCAACCATACTGCATTGTTATTTTAAAGTATTAAATGCTATTTTTAATCAGAATAGGGCTTACTTTCAATCCATTTTTTCTTATTCTGAAATGACAGTTTTTTAAAATTACTTTATATTCTATTATACCAGACCTCTATTATCGACTTCATTAATGTGCTTCAGTAAGAAACCATTGTCTATGTTCTTACTTTTATCTTTTGGAACAATCTTCCTTAACTCCATATTTTCAGCTACCCATGTTTATGCCAATGACAACCACACCCTCTCTTCTGAGTGTCAGCATCTTGCAGAGTTCTCAGATTTATCACATACAAACTTTTCTATCAAACACATACCTTTTCCCTCCTGGTACTATGTGGGACTGTTATCCCCTTACAAATCTGACATTGCTTATTTCTTTCAGGTTTTTGCTCCTTCTTGATATTCCATGACTAACTCCCAATGAGTTCCCTGTTAAAATATGGGTGTGTTGCTCTTCATTGTAATGCAATGCCTAAATGCAAGCCAGCTCTGGTACAGATCATTTCAGAATCCCTTTTCATGCTAACAGAGGAGAGCAACTTTATAATTCTATGAAGCGCTTATTTTTGTCATAAAATTAATACATGTTGATTTTGTACAATTCGAAAATTCATGAGATACAATTGCAAAATAAAGAAAACACCTGCAATTCTCTTGTGCTAAATTGTGTTATTGTTTAAAACTTTTGATTTTCCTTTGCTGTATGAAGATTATAAATATTTCCTTGTGTGTTGCATTTCCTATGGGAACATGTGCATTAGCACCTCATTAGTTTGGTTTAGTTTTGTCACCTGCTTTAACCAGAAAAGTAAAACTCTGAGTGACGTGTGCAGCATTCTAGCATAAGCTTTAAAAGCAAATGCATGTTTTTGCTATCTCTCTTGCTATTTTCCTTCTCTCTTAGAAAGGCATATCTCAAATAGATGTTGCTCCTTCAGTCTCGGTGATGAGCTGATAACACAGATAAACCAGAGTTTTAACCAGTGTAAACTGGCAGCAAATCTTCATTTCTGTAAGCCACTCAGATTTCAGAAATTCTATTCCCTCAATTTTGCTTATCAAAGCTTACTAGTATCTGCTTCTCAAGAAATCTTCACTATCAATGCCCCATTTCCATTTATTTTCTAATATTTATTCATACAATACATACTAACTTATAAAAGTGACAGCATCATGTGTATTTGTCTACTATGCATGTACATGTATTTATAATATATACATAATTTATACTACGTGTTCTTCATTCTTTGTATTTTGTTGTGAACATACTTGATATGTTCCTAAGTAAAATATACTTCAAGAATGTTATGTGAATAGTTTTATAAATTTTCATAAAGTTGTTTTATAATTTTGTTATTTTTAGGTTGTGTTAAATAGCTACTGATTCTAAATAATGCTGTTACACACATTTTTTTTCATATAATAAATTCCTAGAACTGAAATTGTTCAATAAGAAAAAGTTAACATTTGTGGTATATGCTCAAGAAGATAAAGTCATTTTAGATTCCCATCAGCAATGCATGAGAGTGATGTGGGGAAAATAGGGTGATATATGGAATATGTAAAATCTTGTGGAGCTGATTAACTATACAAATAGTGTTATCAACCAGAGCCTTATGTTTATCCCTGCCTTTTGTAACTGATTTAAAATCTCTAACCTTCGTTCACTTGAAGAAGAACAGACAGAAACAATGAAAATGGTGGTGCCAGGAGAATGTGAAAGAAGTTGAGAATGGTCAGTAAGACTTGTTGATGTGCTGTTGAGGTAAAGATTGACTTGTGGTCATCTCCTGGAAGGGAATTGGACCTCAAGAATGAAGAAAACAAGGTGGTGCTACCCTTATAAAAATAACTGACTTTTCCCCTAAGCAACTCCACTGTCTTTCAGGCATGAGCCGCTGCGACCTCCTCTAACTAGCAAAGCAATACATTTCCTTTTTCTTTATCCTCCCAAACTCTGTCTTCTCATTCCTGATTAGCAGAGACCGTTTTCAGTTACAAGAGTGACTGATCGCCCCCTATCATCTTTGGAATGTTATGAATCTGAGACTGGAAGCCAGAACCTAAGTCTCTTTAACAATGTATATTAAAATACCTGATACAGTTAAAAAGTCTTGCAGTTTGCTTTTAATCATTATTTCTTATGTAGTATACTTCCATGATTTTTTTCCTTCACTTTTGTTTTTAAATTGTAATGTTAATTGAATTTTTAATACAAAGTGTTCCCCACTAAGGTGAACCCGCCAATAGACAAGCAGAAGCTACTGATGAAAGTTTTAATACAATGACAATTAAGGAGATTGCTTTCTGTGTTCTGTCTCCCAGAAACAAGTCTATAGGGTGCTTTTATTAGTTAAGTGAATGATTCAAAGAGGTTAGTGTGGATTAGCTAATTAGGCAGGCGTTACTGCTTCACAAAAGTTCATGTGTCCCACGATGAGAAAAAAAAAAAAAGTGTCTCCAGCATTTTAAGGGTGAGTGGGGTTAGGCTGCCCTGAAGACAAAAGCAGCTTTAAATCCTAGTGCTGCTTCCGCAGAACCTTAGAACCCTCCAGATTCTGTTAATCAAAATACAGGGAATTCATTCCCAGGCAGCTCTTGTATTTTTCTAACACAATCTCTGAAATAACATTAGTCTTTGGAAAAGTCTTTTTTTTTTTTTCTTTAATTGACCACCAGCTATCGATCACTAATAAAATAAATCACTAATTCAGTCTCTAGTTATTAATGAGTCAAATATTCTCTCATTCTCCAGTCACAAAGGAATTGAACTAACTTTATTTCAGCTTCTGGTCACCAGGAATTTGAATGAGACGCTTGCATATGGGAATGTTAATTGTTTCTCTGTCACATATCCTACAAATGGCATCATTTTGCTAATTGTTTGTTACAACTGTAGTGAAGGTCCACCTGAACTTGCTCTCCACAGGCAGCGCAGCTGCCTGGGTCAGCCCAGCAGGCAGTCTTCAGGCACATAATAGTCACTTCTCTCTTTGCTTCCTTTCCCTTCTCCTCTCCCTGAGAGTGCCAGAGAGCTGGAGTTAATGCTCCTCGAAGCCAGACCTGAATTTAGGACTATCTCAGCCTTGAAAGAAATGCCTTGATTAGGCCTATAAACCATCAACTAGTCTGCAAATCTTAGGAACTGAAGCTGGAAATGTCTACAGACCACTGATAAACACTCTTACCTGATAATAAATCAAGGGCCAAAATGCCATCTGTCTGTGAATGTTGGTGGCCTTTGCCCTGACTCAGAGCCCAGTCCCTGGATCTAGCCCTATAAAAGTCCTCTTGTTCTGTCTCAAGGGGAAGTCTTTAAGTTTACTTGAAGACATTAGTCTGCAGTCTTCTTTCTTTGCTAGCAAACTGAGTAAGCTTCACTTTTATTTTCTCCAAAACTTGTCCTTATTACCTTTTTTCTGTAACAAGGAAAGGGACAAAAATTTTAGTATTGCATTTACTTATGGGATTATATTTTCAATACAGAGAATTTTTCAAATAGTGTTATTGCTCATCAAATTCATTTCTCCCTTTAGTGTCTAATTTGTGTTTATTAAAATTCCCTCTTTTATATCTGAGATTATATCTATCACCTCATATTTTTATCCTGGTATTTTTATAAATGGATTTTTACACTGAAGCCTATACTTGATTGTGGGTTAGGTAGATATTTCCTTTTATTCTTTCCAAAGATTTAGGTATGTTCGATCACTATTTGGTGAGTCTGTATTTTTGTTTTTGCTTTTAATTTCCCTTTTGAATATGTCACACATATATATATATATACATACACATGTATATATACATATAGACATATATATGGGTGTATACACACCAACTTATTATTTTTCATTATTTCTAGACTTTCTATTTATTCCATCATTTGATTTGAACATTAATAAATTATGCTAATATATTTTATGACTGGAGAAAATAAAGACAATTTTAGATAAACCAAAACTCACAAATATATTTCCAGCAGATAAAGATAATATTATTCACCTTCAGGAATAAGGATAATGGTTTTCAGAAGGTTAAAGATGCAAGGATGTATGTAAAAAAATATGTAAGTAATTATTAGCATCTCTACCCTGCTTGGTAGTAGTACTATTATATTTCTTGGCTGAAACTACACAAAATATTAAAGATATAGCTAAAAGACTAGATAGGAAAGAGGGGAATGAAGACAAACATTCTGAGTCAGTTGTATTATCTTGAGAAGAGTACAATGACAAATGAATATTTGCATCTAAGAAATCAAGGATTCAGTTGTAACCACTGAGATGCACTTTTTTTGTTTTATTTCTGATTTATGTTACTAAAAGTAACCCAAACCCTAACATGATATGAAATAAATACTAGCTAGAAGCACAAACTTTGTTCATAGATAGGACAACTCAAAACAGAAAAGATTTCTTTTCCTTCTTAATAGTTTTTATTCAAGTGTTTAAATTCAAGGTAAATTCACTCAGATTGTCAGAAAAATTGTCCAAAGAAATTATCATTTAGAATACAGACCCATTCTGGTGTGCCCTATTTAAGTAGCACTTTGGTCAGCTGCTTCAGCAGACACAGCGCAAGTGCATATCAAGGACCTGGGTTCAAGTCCCAGGGCCAGAAGGAACAACCAAGATGATCAACTCAAAAAAAATAAATAATCAAGTGACTCCTCTTCCTCCTTCTCTCTTTTCCTGTCTGAATCTGCTTGCCTTCATTTCTACCTGTACCTTTCCTGTAAAAAAAATTTAAAAAAAGAATATAGATCCATTCTAAATGTACATAAAAGAATAGAGTAAAAAACACAATAGAGTACATTAGATACTTAAGATATATTGCAGAATCTTAGCTTAAAATAAAGAATTTTTTAGAATATGGTATTAGTAGAATGATCAGCTAGTAGATAAATGGAATGTACAGATAGTTCAGAAATAGATGGATGTATCTTGGGAACCCTAGTGGTGGCAAACATATCACAATATATTAGATTGATTAGAAGATCATATTTGAAAAGTTCCAGTACATGAAGAAAAATAAAGCTATATTTCTCTCCTCTTCCATAAGAAAAATAGAACTTTGAGTACAAACCTAAAAGTCAGAATGAATTACCAACAAAATGTTAAGGAAAAAATATTTGAGCTTAACCATTAAAAGAATAAATTTTAAGCCAGATCTGCTTTATAAAGAACAGGAGGAAAATCATTTCGGCTCACTGAAAAGATGTCAACTAATATAGAAATGACAATCCAAAATAACATTTTTAATGTTTATAATCAATTTTAAAAATCTTGAAATGTATCAAAAGGTAAAACAAATAAAATTGAAGAAAGCATATTACTAAGTAATTTATACAAAGAGAAGACTGAGTTTTCCATAAGCAAATAAATGATCCTTAAATGGATTAGTAGTTAGATACATTCTAATTTTAAATTGATTTATCCCTTTGAGATTATAGTAAAAAACTAGAAATTTGAACAAAGTCAAGTGCAGAATAAGAAATAGTAATGCAAATATAAACTACAGATATAATTCTTGAGAGATGTCTGCCAATATTTACAGAGTATTACTAAATTTTATGACCAAACAACATCGCCCATGTTTATATAACCTAGGCTATTTTGCTTATTGTAAAATAAGGCACAGAAGGATGCTTATTTCATTGATGTTCATGTTGGTAAAGATGTGAGACAATATCATCACAAGACAATAGCTGAGTAGAGTGAAACAGTTGAACATTATTTCAGTAGCTATGACAAGCGACAAACTGAAATTCCAAGTAATATGCAAAATGAGAAGAGTAAGAAAAATGAGATTTTTCTAAGAAAATAAAATTTGTGTAAATTAAAATACATGAAAATATTATGTATTTTACAAGAAAACCTACACAGTGTTTAAGGGCTAGGCATGCAAGGGTAAAGGCTAAATGGGGAAATGAAATAATGGAGTCATGTTGAAAATCTCCTATTAAGTGAAAAGTATAATGAATTCAGCTCTGTGTTGCAATTTCAGAATCATCACTGCCATGATCATCATTCAAAGGAGAAACAGTAGTAGTATTCCAAACAATCTTTTCTCTATGGATATGAGAGAACAATTCAAACACCTCTCTTGCAGCATAGCATCTGAACAAATTGAGAAATAAGTCAAATGCATATTGAGGAACAACTGTTAATCCAAATAGTCATACAATCCATCCTGCTTCTTTTGATTTCCTAAACCTCTTGATATAGAGGCTTGTCTTACAGTTTGCTTTCCTAATTAGATTGTTCTTATCTATTGCTCTGTGTGTTTGAACTCACGCACGTACCTACTGCCTGGCAGTTGTGTCAGTGGTCAAAGCCTTGCCTCTCAATTCCAAATCCACTCTTCATGGCCAATTCTGTAATAAGAAAACAGACTGCTAAAGTTCTTTTCCAGTTGTCATACTGCTACATTTTTGTCAGCAGAGTGTGCTGGACAAACACTAGAAGAGGAAGAATATTTTCTTCCTAGTTCTGATGTGACTCTCCAGGCAGGACCCTGCAATAATCTGTCTCCACAGCACCAGAGTAGCAAGCAGCTCTGAGATGCAGTTGTCCATCTCAGTGGCTTCCTCTGGCACCCAGGGTGGGAGTAGCTTCTCATAAATGCAGCTGACAACCCTTAGCAGTGCCTGACTTCTCACACACCTCTCCTTGGACAGCTTTGCAGCTTCAAAGTTTTTCCAACTCCCATTGCACATAATGTTCATGTCCTCTCTCTCCCAAGAGGTAAAAATGTCTCTCCCAAATCGTTCCTTAAATGGTTGCTTGCTCTGTCTCAGCAGTAAGAACAATTTCCTGTTTTCTAGACTTATATTTTTAAAGTCCTCTTTACTCCTTATTGATCAGTCTCCATTTCTGCGATTTTCTGTTAGTTAACAATTCTTTATAACTAAATTTCTATTTCCAATTCACTATTTCGTTTCAATCTCCTAGGAGGACATTTATTGATTGCATTCAACTGTGACTATCGAGTAATAAAAAAATCACACAGATTCTTGAAGAGTTTGTGGGGGTGGGGTAATGGATTGTGCCGGTCAAGCAACAAAATTTCTGGTGTATGGTTTTGAAGAGACAACTCTTTCAGGCTTCCTCATCAATATTAATGACATTGCTTTTATCTATATTTTCCTAGTACTTATAACAAAAACACACATATGCATATATATGTGGATATTATATGGATATATTGCAGATAAGAATAGAAGTGCAATTCATGAATCATAAGCGATAGACAAAAGGTCAGAGATAATAAATGGTAATGTTACTTTCAACTCAGGGAGTTTAATTTCAGAGTTTATGTTCTAAGCTATTATACTATTCTACCTAAAGTGCCAGTTTTCAGTATAAGCATCTCTCATGCATAGTGTCTAAATTCTATTCTTTTATTTATAGATTCTTAATTTAAAATATAAAATAAATAAAAATATAGTATGATAAAATATAATTTATAAAATAAATCCTTAGTGCTCACCAAAATACATAGCTACATTCTGTTCTGTTCTGTCCCACTCTACCTTATCAACACAATCCTATTTCTCTTCTCCTCTTCTCCCCTCCCTTCCCCTCTCCTCTCCTCTCCTCTCCTCTCCTCTTTTCTCCTCTCCATCTATCCTATCCTATCCTATCCCATCCTTAGTATTTTATCCTACTCCATTTGCTTATAGGCAGTTTTGCTTAAAAATCTCAGAATACTAAACACATTACTCATCAATGACTTGTTATATTCTCTTTGGATTTCCCCATTTCTCATTTCTTCTCCTTCTGACAACTATTTACTAATCTTTATCATGCATTTCATAAGGAAACTTCATTCTGATTTCATAAAACCTTGCACACATTCATTTATAATCACTTTTTAGATGCATTATTTCAGGATAATTTTCCTAAGTAGATTCAGAATGGGGGGTGGGCGGTGGAAGGGACAAGGAAAACTGACACTTATACTTCATTTCCCTCAACTACCATTCCCAAAAGTAGCAACTGAGTAATGAATTGAATGACTGTGTGCTGATGGCAACACTGTACAAAAATTCAAAGGCAGAGAAGCCAGCAGAGCAGCATAAGGAAGGAAACAGACCTCCACGCACTTTCTGGATGCTATAGCTAAACCATCCTATAGAGAATAGAATTCCATTCTATTCATGACAGTACAATTTATGACAGAAAAGCAGAGCAGCTGCAAAGATGAAGTTATAGAACCCTTTCTCATATTCTTCTCACTCCTATATCTCTCACGTATTATCCTGCTGACGCTGATTGCAAAGTCTCAAGGAATCAGTGAAAGACATAACTTTGCTTTCCACCTTGAAAGCAGATTTCGCTAAGATGATAGAGGGAATGAAAGTAAAACAGATTAGGAAAGGGGTGATGGGGATAGAAATACATCGAAGAAAAATCTTAGAGGAACAATGGACAACACCTTTGGACAGAAGAACTTACTGGATATATGGCTGTGAGTTTCTGGACAATTGAAAAGAGAGATATTTATAAGAAGGGCAGCAATAACTTATTTAGATAAAACAGCAAAAGATCTACCCCCACCTCAAGTCTCAACTTAATTTCCTAAAGGAAAGAGCTTATCATCTCTTTTCATGAAGTACAAGATTTGGATATATTTTCTCCCGGTCTGAGCTAACCCTTGTTTCTTTAAGCCTTAAATACCTTGCCCTCTCAAATGCCATCGGAATGAAAGACACAGAAATGATTTAAACACACCATAGCAGTGAAAATAAATATTTTTTATTAGGTAGAAGTCAGATTTTCAAAGTCCTTCATAATTTCCTATGTTCAGTTGTTAATTCTGGGGACAAAGGGCATTTTCCTGGAAAGAAGGAAAGAAAACTCAATGGTACTTGTGAGCCAGAGCATTGGCCACACCAGCCACCACCTTCTGATAGGCAGCCTGCACCTCTGGGGTGAATTCCTTGCCAAAGCTGTGACCCAGCACAACCACCAGCACGTTGCCCAGGAGCTGTGGGGAAGAGACAGGAGGCAAGGACCTGTTAATGGAGGGAGCAGCAGGGTCTCAGAATATTCTAGCCTCAGTGCAAGTTGTGCCCAAGAATAAAAGCAGAAAGATAGATGAACTTCAATGTTAACATTGATGTGAATCCATATCAGATTCAATTTATATGTCTCTCTCTCTCTCTCTCTCTCTCTCTCTCTCTCTCTCTCTCTCTCTCTCTTTTTGCCTTAATACAGAATTTACAGCTGATATTTTTTAGAATCAGGACAAAGAGCAATATAATGATGTATCTTCCTTGCTTTGTAAGGAAGAAATAAGGCAAAGAAAATATTAGATAAACTAAATAACTTAAATTATTTACAATGGACTGGCCCAGGGCTCTGGCCCTGGCTTATGAGTCCAACTTCAGACCCTTAGGTCTCTCTTTAAGTCCCTTCTCTAGGTCCCATCCAGCTGTACTAATTTGCTAATAACTCCTTCTCCTTTGGTAGGTTTAGTTATACAACAGAATCAGAGACTGGTTATATCTCAGAGATGACCTCCTTAAAATTTTTTATTACACAGCTGAAGATCTGAAGACAGGTGTTAAAAATCGAGCATATAGGCTAGAGCTCCTTCTTCTGTGTCTGCAGAAGAGACAAACTAAATGACAGGGACAGCCTTGATGAAACCTCTGCTTGGTCCTAAGTATATCTTCCTTCTCTTGGTTTGGATTCAATATTGCTGGTAAGAAAATTAATTTTCCTTGTCTTTTTCTTAATTTATTCATACAACCAAAAGATGTTTAAAAGTAGAATAAATAGGTATCATGAATGTCCTGTGAATTAGTTATTATTGTTTTATTAATCCACAAATGGTAACAGGGATCTCTTAAAGTAGTAAGAAACAAAAAAAAAAATCACGAGTCCGTGATTAATTATTAGTAACACTGAAGGAAACAAATATTTTCAAGGACTAGACAGAATACGTTGCTTGTTTCTTCATGACTATTCAGAAAGTATCTGGAAAAACATAGCTTTCCTGTTATTTAAAAGGAGGGTTAGAAAAGTGGAAAAGTCTTCCACCTTGTCTCAGATTTTTTTTGCCACCACTAGATGTCAAAATTATTAAACTACTGTGTGCATTATTTCTTTGACTCAATTTCATACCCGTAATCAAATTTTCTTGATACATTTTGCTTCCTTAAATTTTCTTTTACTAAAATTACTCTTCTGTCTTTAGAGCTTTTGCAGTACACACACACACACACTCTTTTCCCATGTTTAGAAAAACCTTGCAGTGAGAAGCTCAGCTCTTTGCCATTAAATGCTGCAATGAAAAGAGCAAAAATGGCTAGCATTCTGAACTCAGCATATGATTTCAGAGTTTTCCGAGCGCACTGACAGTTTTGTCCATGCATTCCATCAGCTCTATCTACTGATTATGTTCTCCTGTTTAGTTCCCACCCTCTGTTGCTACGAAAATTATCATATACTGTTCTTTTTGTTTTTTCTACCTTAGCATTTTCTGATTGAGGTGCCTTGATGTCTAGAATTACTGTTCTCGTTCTTATCCCATCATTGGCAACAAAGTACTTGATAGAGACATCTCATCCAATTAGCTCTAACACTGAAATTCCAACCTCAAAATAATTTTCATGCAAACCCGTAGAAATGCACTACTTCACTTCTAGTTGTTTCACAAAAGTTCACCATGCATCTACTTCTATTGTCCCATTCCCCAAAATGCTTTATGTACTATTGCTAGCTACACTGAGATTCCTCCATTCTTTAACCTGTCTCAAGCCACATCAAGTAATTTTGAACAAAATCACTCAGATTATTCTCACATATGTAGCAGTGCCTTGGTTCCTATGGCTATCTAGCAGTTAAGTCAGAATAACATAATCGTAAAAGATGGTAACGCTAAAAGATATAATACTTAAACAGTTTCTAGTAGTGTTCATTCTTTACTAAAACCCCGAAGGAAAGACTCTGGTATTAGTCTATTTCTGGAGAAAGAGTCCACCTGTTGACTTATGGGAAAAGACATATTTCCAATGTTTTAAGTGCTAATAAAACAAAATATTTTTGAAAATAATTTGGCTTATAGATTTTGATTTTCACGATTACATTCAAAGCTCCATTGTTTCATCATTGTTTCGTATTCACATATTCACACCCTTGGTATCAAAGACTAGCAATATGTATGTGAAGGGAAGACTTCTAAGAGAGTTTGGGTATTTGTTTTCTTTTTGCAGAAACACTACATCACATACCTTTCTAAATAATAGTATAACTTACTTAAGTAGTTTCCTGTCAAGAACCAAATTCCAAGACTACAACTTTGCTATACTGACTGACTAATGAAGTATCTCTCATAAATGCTTCTTCAGAGTTCTTATGTTGCACTTTCTTCTTTAAGCCTCTTTGCTTATTTGTTTGTTTTTCAATGAATGACTTATAAGCCTCACTTTTGTAGTGATGACAAGAGCTGCCATCACCTGGCTTCAGGATGAGACCTGCTGCCCTCTCTCACCATGGCTGCGTAGTGTAAAACAAGAGTGAAAAAAACTTTTCCTTTTATTATCCATGTTCTTTCAGGAATAAGGCTAAACATTGTAATAAACATCAAAAACTCAACATGCCAGACAAAAATATGAAAGCAAGAATAATGATAAACGTGGTTATGTTCAAATGTTCACGTTCAAATGAAAATCAGTATTCAAAGGTTTGGGAAAGCTTCTTAAACCCACTGCTAACTTCACCACCATAAGCGTATGTCGACCCAGTCAACTCTGCCTCATCATGTCCACTCTACTTTGAGTCCTGTCCCACAGAGCACTTCTTATGTGCATCCTCTCTGTGGGAGGACCTCAGGCTGACTCTATGGTTCTTTTTCCCACTGGAGCTCTGGCTGACCAGAAGGCTTCTTTAGAAAACAGAAAGACAGACAAACAGACTGATCCACATGCACACACACACACACACACACACACACACACACACACATGCAAACACACACAAACATTTCAAGTCCATGAGAAACAGGAAAAAAAGGTATTTTTTTTCCACTTTGTTTCTGTCTTTCAAATTTACCTAATCCCTAACTATCTTCCATAAGGAGGAGCCTAATGAAAATATAATAATGTTGAAGAGTATTAACTTCCTTGAAGAGAATTATTACATTCATCCAGAGGTTTCTATGTTTAGCTTTTATTTTAGTTTCTCAGATATGACACTCAACCACAACATTTTTGTACATTTTTTGCTCCATTTTAGATTACATTTCATCAATCTAACATATATTTTCCTGAGTCAGGTATATTGATCATTTACTCCTCTCACCCAGGTGAATAATCTCTTGATCAGGTTGGAATCTTTCAAAAATTAAAGTTAAATTAAATTAATAAGGTAAATGTGCTTCAAGAAGATCAAAACTCATAGTAACAAAGAATATATGCACAGAATGGCTTAGAGCAGAGTAGTTTAATCATTTTTTAAAAAGTCATATTTCTCTCTAGAAACAACGATTTCATAGAATCACAGTTTTGAGAAGTAACATTTAATTATTATACAACACTCAGGGCCTCATTTTATAGCTTCCATATTAATATTTCCTCACTGAACTCAGATTTGATTTTCATTTAGAAATAACCTTTGTTGACCTCACTAAGTGGATCCTAGAAATTGATTGACAATCTTTCCCAAGTTAAATTTAAAATTGTATGTTTTTAGACGTAGAATTTTTAATACATCTGGGCACAATAGCAAAATATGTAATGCATTCATTCATAAATATAGATCTCTAAAACCCTTCCTTGAGTTTCAAAAGATGGAAAATCTACAATAATATTCTAACTATCCTTGATATAAGAATATTTTACTTTTAAATGATTATGGAAACCAGTTACAAAAACCTACATATTATTTTGTTCTTTTTCCCTCTTCTGTCCTCCTCACCTCCCTTACACTTCCCGACTTCTGTCCTTTTTTTATCTCTTCCCCTCCTTCTCACTCCATCTTTCTGTCTCTCACACACATACTCGACTTGATTCAAACATATTGAACATAATTTATAAAGTGACATAAGAAGAAGAAAAAGCAATAATCCATGGAAAATTTATCAAATAGAATTGAAACAGAAATTCACGGGAGGAGTTCCATTCTTAGACATTTATAGAGGCTTTACTCTAACAAAGATTGAAAATATAATAAAGTGACAAGTCTCTTTTCATTCCTTGATGTGCTCACTCCTAATCTGGAGACAGCAATGTCTCATCAATAATAATAGTTTGGGCTTGACACAAGCTCTTTTCGGATGCTGTTCTCAATTCACGATTACTGGGATTTTAAAACCTAGCCTCTATGCTAAATTAATTGGCAAGTTCCAGGGATGAGGAACAAAGAGGTGAAATCAGGCTTTATGTAGTTTTTTCTTTTTCAATAAGTCTACAGAGAAGATGGGAGATGTGTTTTCTCCTTTCGGTGTCCTAAAATCCTCAGTCTCTCTTATTCTTTGTGAAATTCTTTATAAGTCTCATCACGTACTATCTGATTCTTACGAGAACTTTCAGTCTCTACGATGTGAAAGCAGTTGTTCTAAAATTCTCTCTGGGTTATCTCTGCTTCTGAGACAATGAACTGTTTTTCAAGAGTCAATTCAGGTATAAAGAGTTATATCTGTTGACTATGCACAATGACCCACGAAGGAGGAAAAAACTACATATACATATATATATATATGTATATACATATATATATAAGCCTCCACCTGAGAAATTCAAAATGTAGTGGTAAAAGCAGTGAACTGTACTGCATTGTTTATATCCTGGTAGTATAGGCAGAGCTATTTAAGAAAGGAAGAACTTATGTACAGAAGACAGCAACATGTCCGCTTCATGTTGTAACGTTAGTTGAAATTAATAAACAACCAAGGAGTCATCATTCATTCACTGATCAATTCATTTAACGAATATGTATGTACTGACTTTGGAGGAATTTAACAACTATAGGAGTCTTGTAGGGTAGTATCAAAAAGGCAGAAATGTTCAGATGGCATGCAATGTATGTGATAGGTAAGAGGAAATGTGAAAACAATGAGAAGACAGTGGGGCATTTGAAAAATATAGTTTTAGACAATATTGGGAAGTTCATTGAGGCCAGAGGAAAGAGTCACAAGTGATATGTCAGCACTGATCTATGCCAGAGAAAGGGGTAGTGGGTTGTCTTTGAAGACTGCATTCTGCAGGCAAGTGAGAGAGGAAGGTTACTCTATTCCTTAGAGTAGGAACACTTGGTGGAGTGTAGTAATGGGGGCTACAATGTACAGGTAAGGAAAATAGGAAAAAAATAGTGTCCCGAGTGATCATTGTTTCTAATTGAGTTCATTATTTTTTCAGGAATTGCTGAAATGAACTCAAAATTAGCCTGATGAAAATGTCTTAGGTGTGATGTCTTTTATGGAGTCCTGTAGTGCCATGGAGTTAGAAGTATCATCATTAGTACCTGCATATTATCACTTTCTTTTTTATTTCCTTTCACCTCTGTATGAGACACAGAGCTCCCTATTTAAATCTGTGGAAACTTTCCTATTTCTCACCTCCATAGCCCCCAACCCCACAGAACAACAAAATAAAATGATTGAAATGAATCACATATTTGAGCTGAATGTTCTTTATTTGGTAGAAATGATTTCCTTGTGAATGACCATTTTTGCCCAAGTTCAAAAGATAAAATTTAGGGAAATAGAATCTCCAAAGGTCACAGAGAAAACACAGGGAACTCAATGGTACTTGTGAGCCAGGGCATTGGCCACACCAGCCACCACCTTCTGATAGGCAGCCTGCACCTCGGGGGTGAAATCCTTGCCAAAGGTGCGACCCAGCACAACCACCAGCACGTTGCCCAGGAGCTGTGGGGAAGAGACAGGAGGCAAGGACCTGTTAATGGAGGGAGCAGCAGGGTCTCAGAATATTCTAGCCTCAGCGCAAGCTGTGCGCAAGAATAAAAGCAGAAAGATAGATGAACTTCAATGTTAATATTGACGTGAATCCATATCAGACTCAATTTATATGTAGATTGATCTCTCTCTCTCTCTCTCTCTCTCTCTCTCTCTCTCTCTCTCTCTCTCTCTTTCTCTCTCTCTCTCAGTTTTAATCCAGAATTTATCACTGCTATTTTTTAGAACCAGGTCAAAAAGCAATATAATAATGTATTTTCCTCGCTTTATAAGGAAGAAATAAGTCAAAGAAACATAAGATTAAATAATCTACTTAAAAGAAGACTCTTTTTAATGGACCACTCAAAATAACATCTTCCCTAACTGTATTCATTTCTAAGAAAAATAATTATTCTTTGAAATCACATTTCATTTCTAAGAAAAATAATTATTCTTTGAAATCACATTTCCAACAAAAACATCTATTTTGCCTCAACTTCCGCAGAACACGATAAATTCTAATTGTTGTCATTTACATTTTTCTCATTCACTATTTCCAAACCTTGTATTCAGTGCTTCAAGGAAATGTATTTACCAAAAAGAAAGGGAAAACTTTGCAGAAGGGTAAAAGGAGAAAAACAAGAATGAGTAAGAGGAAACCATGCTTGCGATTAAAGTGGCTCTGAGGCGCCCATAGTGATGGATCCAGAACACATAATTCCCATCTAAGCTACATGCTAACATTTAGGTATTCCCTCCATGCAATGAGCATAACCAGAAGAAGAGAGAAGAGCCAGGAGGAATGGTTAGACTCACCCTGAAGTTCTCAGGATCCACGTGCAGTTTGTCACAGTGAAGCTCACTCAGATTAGCATAGGTGCCCTTGAGGTTGTCGAGATTACTGATGCCATCACCAATGGAGCCAAGCACCTTCTTGCCATGGGCCTTCACTTTAGCATTGCCCATAACAGCAGATGGAGAGGACAGGTCCCCAAAGCTGTCAAAGAACCTCTGAGTCCAGGGGTAGACAATCAGCAGCCTAAGGAGTGAAATAGCGCAGAGGAAAATAAGTCAGTGCCTGTTAGAAACCCAAGGCCTCCTCATGAGCAGCTTCCACTCACTCTCCTGAAGCCTGTGCTGCAACCAGGATTAGTATTTGGTATTGTTATTACCTGCCCAAGGCCTCACAACCAACTGTTTCCACATTCACCTTGCCCCACAGGCCAGTGACGCAAGCCTTCTCGTGATCATTCAGATGCACCATGATGTCTGCTAGTGTGGCTGTTGGAGCACAAAGTTGTGTCAGCAACAAGTGTAAGCAGCAGTGGGCTTTGCTCTTCCTCTTATACCCAGCCCTATCCCCACCTTCCCTGCTCCTGTGAGCAGATTGGTCATGACTAGGGTGTGGTTTTGCCTGGTGAGGGCTGAAGGATAACAGCCATACTTGTGCTTAGCAGCTCTGGCCCTGGTTTATGAGTCTGACTTCAAACCCATAAGCCTCTCTCTAAGTCCCTTCTTTATGGTCCTTCCAGCTGTACAAATTTGCTAATAAATCCTTCTCCCTTGGTAAGCTTTGTTATACAATAGAATCATAGACTGGTGATATCTTAGAGATCACCTCCTTAAAATT
The DNA here is from genome assembly GCA_004363575.1 of Solenodon paradoxus. NCBI lineage: Eukaryota > Metazoa > Chordata > Mammalia > Eulipotyphla > Solenodontidae > Solenodon > Solenodon paradoxus. The sequence continues at coordinate 63,733 of RJWH01003073.1, forward strand.
TTTTATTACACACCTGAAGATCTGTGGTCCATGGGATAAATTTGAGCATAAAGGCTGGAACTCCTGTGTCTGCAGAAGATGCTATCTAAATGACAGAGACAGCCTGGATGAAACCTCTGCTTGGTCTTAAGTACATCTTCCTTCTCTTGGTTTGGATTGAATGTTGCTGGTAAGAAAATAAATTGTCCTTGTCTTTTCTCAATTTATTCATAAAACTAAATGATGATTGAAAAGCAGAATAAATAGGAATAATGAGTGTCCTGTGAATTAGTTATTGTTATTTTATTAATTCACAAATGGAAACAGAGATCTCTCAAGGTAGTAAGAAATTAAAGCAAGTCACAGATCAATGATTAATTATTAGTAACACCGATGAAACAAATATTTTCAAAGACTAATCATAAATACTTTGATTGCTTCTTCATGACAATTCAGAGAAAGTATCTGGAAAAACATAGGAGCTTTCCTGTTATTTAAAAGGAGGGTTAGAAAAGTGGAAAAGTCTTCTAACCTTGTCTCAGATTTATTTTGCCACCACTAGATCACAAAAAATTACTGTGTACATTTTTTCTTTGATTCAACTTCATCACCCATAATCACATTTTCTTGATATATAGTTTGCTTCCTTAAACGTTCTTTTACTGAAATTTAATCTTGTATCTCTTGAGTTTTATCAGTCACATACACACACACAAACACACACACACACACACACACACACACACACACACTCTTTCTCACACTCTTTCCCCATGTTTAGAAAAACCTTGCAGTGAGTTCTGCTCTTTGCCATTAAGTGCTACACTGAAAAGAACAAAAATGGCTAGCATTCTGAACTCAGCATATGATTTCAGAGTTTTCTGAGAACACTGCTAGTTATTTACCTACATTTAATCAGCTCTACCTACTAATAATGTTCTCCTTTTTAGTTCTCATCCCATTTTGCTAAGAAAATGGCCATATACTGTTCTTTGTTTCTCCTACCTTAGCATTTTCTGATTCAGGCGCCTTGATGCCTAGAATTACTGTTCTCGCTCTTATGCCATCATTGACAACAAAGTACTTAATGAAGACCTCTCATCCACTTAGCTCTAACACTGAAACTCCAACTACAAAACCATTATCATGTAAACCCAAAGAAATGGACTGCTTAGTTCTAGTTGTTTCACATAAGTTCACAGTGTATCTACTTCTATTGTCCCATTTCCCAAAATGCTTTATCCACTGTTGCTAGCTACACTGAGATTCCTCCTTTCTTTTACCTGTCTCAAGTCCCATCAAGTACTTTCAGACAAAATAACTCAGATTATTCTCACATATTTAGAAGCACATCAGTTCCTATTTCTATCTAGAGGTTGTTAGAATAACATAATCATAAAAGAGGCTAATGCTGAAAGATATAATACTTAAACAATTTTTAATAGTGTTCATTGTTTTCAAAAACCCCATAGGAAAGATTTTGGTTTTAGTCCATTACTGGATAAAAAGTCTACCTGTTGACTACTGGGAAAGGACATATCTTCAATGTTTTAAGTGCTAATAAAACAAAACTATTTTAAAAATAATTTGGCATATAGATTTTGAGTTTCACATGATTACCATCAAACCTCCTTTAGTTTTATCATTGTTTTTCATTCAGACTATTTCACACCCTTGGTATCAGAGACCAGGCATATGTATGCAAAGGGAGGTCTTCTAAGAGAGTTAGAGCTTTTTTTTTTTTTTCCATTAACACTATGTCACATAGCTTTCTAAATAATAGCATAGCTTATATTAATATTTTCCTGTCAAGAACCAAATTCCAAGACTACAACTTTGCTAACATGACTGACAGAATGCAGCATCTCTCATAAATAGTTCTTCGAAGTTCTTATATTGCACTTTCTTCCTTAAGCCTTTTTATTTGTTTGTTTTTCCATGGATGACTTATGAGTCTCTCTTTTCTACTGATGACAAGAGCTGTCATCACCTGGCTTCAGGACAAGATCTGCTGCCCTCTCTCACTATTGCTGCATAGTATAATTGAAGAGTGAAACAAACTTTTCCTTTTATTATCCATGTTCTTACAGGAATAAGGCTAAACATTGTAATAAGACATCAAAAACTTGGAAATACCAGACAAAAATATAAGCAAGAATAATGATAAATGTGGTTATGTTCAAATCTTCAGGTTCAAATGAAAATCAGTATTCAAAGTTTTGGGAAAGCTTCTTAAACCCACTGCTACCTTCACAACCAAAAGCATTGTCAACCCAGTCAACTCTGCCACATCATGTCCACTCTACTTTGAGTCCTGTCCCACAGAGCACTCATTTGTGTGCATCCTCTCTTTGGGAGGACACCAGGCTGACTCTGTGTTTCTTTCTCCAATGGGAGCTCTGGTTGACCAGAAGGCTCGTTTAGGAAACAGAATGACAGACAAACAGATAGATCCACACACACACCCGCACAAGCACACACACACACTTCAAGTCCATAAGAGAGAAGCAGAAAAAAATATATTTTTTCCCACTCTGTTTCCACCTCTCAAATTTATCTAATCCCTTATTATCCTACATAAGGATGAGCCTAATGAGAATATAATACAGTGGATGAGCATTAACTTTCTTGAAGAGAATTATTACATTCATCCAGAGGTTTCTATATTTAGCTTTTATTTTAATTTCTCAGAAATGACACTCATACCACAAAATTTTTATACATTTTTTTTTCAATTTTAGATTCCATTTCATCAATCTAACAGATATTTTCCTGAGTCAGGTAGATTAATCATTTACTCATCTTACCCAGGTGAACAATCTCTTGGTTAGTTTGGCATCTTTCAAAAATTAAAGTTAAATTAAATTAATAAGATAAATGTTTTTCAAGAAGATCAGAATTCATAGAAACAAAGAATATATACAAAGAATGGTTTAGAAGTAGACTAGTTTAATTCACTTTTTAAAAATTCATATTTTTTTCTAGAAACAACGAAGTCAATAGAATCACAGCTTTGAGAAGTAACATTTAATTATTATACAGCTCTCAAGTCCTCATTTTAGAGCTTCTATATTAACATTTTTTCACTGAACTCAGATTTGATATTCATTTAGAATTAACCCTTGTTAACTCACTCAGTGGATCCTGAAAATCGAAAGGACAATCTTTTTACTAGTTAAAATTGAAACTGTATATTTTATAGGGAGAATTTTTACTATATTTGGGAACACTAGCAAATATGTAATGCATGCATTCATAAAGAGAGATCTCTAGAACCCTTGTCTGAGTTTCAAAAATGAAAATCTAGAATAGTATGCTAATTATACTTGATATTGCAATATTTTATTTTCAAATAATTTTGGAAACCAGTTATGAAAAACTGCATATTATTTTGTTCCTTTTCCCTCTTCTCTCCTCCTCAACTCTCCTCCTCTTCCTCACTTCTTTCCTTTTCTCTCTCTTCCTCTTCTTCTCACTCCATCTTTCTGTCTGTTACATACATACTCTATCTTGATTCAAACATTTTGAACATAGTCTATAAAGTGACACAAGAAGAAATAGAAATAATCCATGGAAAAATTATCAAATAGAATTGAAACAGACATTTAAGGGAGGAGTTCCATTAGACATTTATAGAGACTTTACTCTAACAAAGATTGAAAATACAATAAAGCATCAAGTCTGTTTTCATTCCTTGATGTGCTCATTCCCAATATGGAGACAACAATGTGTCATGGAAAATAATTGTTTGAGCTTAACACAAGCTCTTTTTGGATGCTGTTCTCTTGAATTCATTAGCGCTAGGATTTTTACACCTAGCTTCTTGGCTAAATTAATTGGCAAGTTCCAGGGATGAGAAACAAAGGAGGTAAAGTCAGGCTTTATGTAGTTTTGTCTTTTTCAATAACATCTAGAGAGAAGAAGGCAGATGTGCTTTCCCCTTTCAATGTCCTAAAATTCTGTCTATCTTATTCTGTGAAAAATTCTTTGCAAGTCTCATCTCCTACTATCTGATTCTAATGAGGACTTTCAGTCTTCAGGAATGTGAAAGCAGCTGTCCTAAAACTCTCCCTGTGTTATCTCTGCTTCTGAGTCAATGAACTGTTTTTCAAGAGCCTATTCAGATATAAATTGTTATTTGTGCTGACTGTGCACAAAAACCCACAAAGGAGGGTGGGGGAGATATATGTAAGCCTCCACCTCGATTTTCAAAATATAGTGGTAAAATCAGTGAACTGTACTGCATTGTTTATATCCTGGTAGTATAGGCAGAGCTATTTAAGAAACGAAGGACTTTTGTACAGAAAACAGCAACATGCTCTGCTTCAGGTTGTCACATTAGCTAAAATTATTAAACGGCAAAGGAGTCATCATTCATTCATTGATCAATTCATTTAACAAATATGTATGTACTGACTTTGGAGGAATTTAACAACTATAGGAGTCTTGTAGGGTAGTATCAAAAAGGCAGAAATGTTCAGATGGCATGCAATGTGTGTGATAGGTAAGAGGAAATATGAAAACAATGAGAAGACAGTGGGGCATTTGAAAAATATAGTTTTAGACAATATTGGGAAGGTCACTGAGGCCAGAGGAAAGAGTCACAAGTGATATGTCAGCACTGATCTATGCCAGAGAAAGGGGTAGTGGGTTGTATTTGAAGACTGTGCATTCTGCAGGCAAGTGAGAGAAGGAGGCTACTCTATTCCTTAGAGTAGGAACACTCGGTGGAGTGTACTATTGGAGGCTATAATGTACAGGTAAGGGAAAGGAACTAAGGGAGAATAGTTTCCTGAGTGATCATCATTTCTAATTGAGATCATTATTTTTTCAGGAATTGCTGAAACGAACTCAGAATTAGCCTGAAGAATATGTGATAGGTGTGATGTCTTTTATAGAGTCCTGTAGTGCCATTAACCTCTATATTTAAAATCTTCCTGACAATTCCTAAGTTAGGGAGCTAGAAGTATCATCATTAATGCCTGCATATTGTCCCTTTCTTTTTTATTTCCTTTCACCTCTGCATGAGACACAGAGCTCCCTATCTTTAGATCTATGGAGACTTTCCTATTTCCCACCTCCATAGCCCCCCAACCCCACAGAACAACAAAATAAAATGATTGAAATGACTCATATATTTGAGATGAAAGTTCTTTATTTGATAGAAATGATTTCCTTGTGAATGACCATTTTTGCCCAAGTTCAAAAGATAGAATTTAGGGAGATAGAGTCTCCTAAGGTCACAGAGAAAAGACCAGGAACCCAATGGTGCTTGTGAGCCAGGGCATTGGCCACACCAGCCACCACCTTCTGATAGGCAGCCTGCACCTCCAGGGTGAAGTCCTTGCCAAAGTTGCAACCCAGCACAACCACCAGCGTGTTACCCAGGAGCTGTGGGGAAGAGATAGAGAGACAGACATATATATATTTTTAACAGAGAGCTCAAGTTGGCTTCTAGAAAATGAGCCAACACATTTTCTTGTTCATAGTCTAGTTCAAATTGATATTCATTTATGGTGTGTGTGTGTTGTATGTAATGGACTGTTTTTTGAAACTACTGCTACCTTCCTTAATTACTTCTATTCCTTCATCCTAAGTAAATCACTTTATTTCATTTAGTCCTGACCCTATAAATTTCCAATTATCCTTCTATTTTGAAATAATTTTTAGCCTCTGGAACATTTTTTTCCTCTTTCCTTTCAGGAGACATTTCAATCCATGATGAGCGTTAGAAAGTTTTTTTTCCCCATATAGAAATAGCAGATGAGAGCTACTATATTAAAATTTGGGCCTGAATAGAGATAACGAAGCTATCAAAGAAAGAGTTATATGGAAAAGATAACACATTAAATAAATAACTTAATAAAAAAATCAAGATTTTAAAAAGAAAGCAATGGATATATTGAATGAAAAATTATAAAACTGTTTAAAGCATGAGAAGTGTTAAAGATGACATACAATAAAGTAAAAAGGAATGGGGATACAGAACTGTTAGGTGAGAGAACCATAATGAATGCTGGAAGTGAAAAGAAAAAAAGTGGAACATATCCTAGACTCACCCTGAAGTTCTCAGGATCCATGTACAGTTTTTCACAGTGAAGCTCACTCAGATTAGCATAGGTGACTTGATGTTGTTGAGATTCTTGGTGCCGCCATCAATAAGCCAAGCACCTTCCTGCCATGGGCCTTCACCTTGGGTTGCTCAAAATAGCGCACGTAAAGGACAGGTCTCCAAAGCTGTCAAAGAACCTCTGAGTCCAGGGGTAGACACAAAGCAGCCTGAGGGGTGGAAATAGCATAGAGGAAAATAAGTCAGTGCCTATTAGAAACCCAAGGCCTCATCATGCCCAGCTTCCACTCACTCTCTTGAAGCCTGTGCTGCAACCAAGATTGGTATCTGGTATCTGGTATCTGGTATTACCTGATCAAGGTGCAGCACTGATATCTTCCACTGCTGTCTTGTCCCACAGGGAAAGGAGTGTAGCTTTCTCTTGATCAGTCAGATGCACCAGATGCCTGTTTGTGTAGTTCTAGTGCACAAAGTTGTGTCAGAAGCAAGGTAAGTAGCAGTTGGCTTTGTGCTTTTTCTTATACCCAGCCCTGGTCACACACTCCCTGCTCCTGTCTGCAGACTGGCCAAGGGCATAAGATAAATTTGTGAGAATGTTAGATATACCTTCAACCTCAGTTTCATGCAAATGACCTTAAGTTTGACTTTTAGGTCTTGTGTGTCATGACTCAGAAAACTTGATCTCTCTCAATTTATCTCCTGACTTTATTCCCTCAGCAGTTGTTTCTACAAGTGTACTCCCTCTATCTCATTTATGCACAATGTTGTAATATGATATGGTGGAACAGATGTGTTTAACTCATAACATTCCTTCATATTATAGATGAGAAAGCTATAAAGTTGACACTATATGGAACTTCTCTTTATCTCTAGTAGTAGCTACATGTTTTTGAACTGGAATAAATACTTTGCCATACTTTTAGCTTGTTTCCTTTCACTCTTCTTGGATTAATACATCTAAGTCACAAAATTCAAAATTCTTTTCCAACTCGTTCAGTGAAAGAAAAACCATACCATTCAAAGAATGAAAAATAATTGTATTTCTATCTACTACTGAGATAGGTTTAGGGAAGTATAAATTATAATGGGAAAACTTAATTGAAAGATAGAGAAATATCTGACAACCATAACACAATGATTTGAAAAAATAGTGCAGAAGAATAGCAAAGATGATTTGCCTTATGCAGCCAGACTAAGTCTAACAGAGTTTCTGGGAAAATAATACTGTAGAAAATCCCATATCTATGTTCTCAAGATGAAATGGAGTTAGATCTAAGAATGAATATTCATGGGGAATTTTAACATTTTTCTCAACTCAAAATGCTATCACCATGAGAGGCAAATACATACCCATCAGAATATCTAGAATAAGTTGGAAGGGCATGGAAGAAAGAAAAGGAGTGAAGGAAGGAGGGAGGGAAGGAGGAAAATAATAACTAATAAAAGTGAAGAGATAGAATGGAAGGAGCAGGGGGAGTAAATATATAAAAAGGAGAGGAAATATTAATAATCCCAAAATTTAACATGGTACAGGTCAACAAAAAACCTTTCATACTCAGTTTGTGAGTGTGTAAAATAGTGTAATTGCTTTGGGAAATATTGGATAGTATATACTAAAACAAAATATATGCAAAATCTATCATTACCTATTATTTATCTAGATATGCATACTTTGTGCATTCAAAGACATGCATATGAATGCTTGTGATGTTAATCTGCACAAAAATATCAAATTTTAGCAACTTAAATTCCCCTTATTTAGTGAACTAGATAAATTATGGCATTGTAAAACAAAGACATATAACACAACAGTAAAAATAATCAGTTGCTGCTTCACATGCTTGAATACTGTTGTCTTATACAACATAATGTTGATCAAAAGTAAACAGAGACAACAATTCAAACCATATTATTTTTATATGCAAACATAGACAGCATGACTGTGATTTAAACAGCAAGGCGGGTGCTCTGGTTGCTGTTCATGAATGGAGTTTAGGAACAGAATGAATGAGAAAGGATGATATTGTGGTAAGGGAAGCAGTAAAAGTGTCATCTCTGCTTTCAGACTTGAGCAATGGATGATGCATTAGTCACTGGGATGTAAAACACAAGAAGAAAGCTAAGTGAGTAGGAATAATATAGGGAAAGTTTAGGATTCCAGTCTTGGACACATTGCATATTCTGCACTCTAAAGAAATGTGAAGCAGAATATTATGTCAGGAAAACAAACACACATAATCAAGTAAAAGATACTAAATAAAGCAGGGCACATGGGATCCAGTTCTAAGATGGTGAAATGCTAGGATCCTGAGATTACTTCCTCCCAACAGGTACAACCAAAACAAAAAACAACAAAAACAAAAACACTGATTTTAGCAATGGTATTTGGTAAAACGGTATATGGTATTTGAAAAGGAACAGGGACCAACATTTCCACAAAGAGAAAGGACACACAACTTCAAAAATGGTAAGAGAAGATGATCATCTCAGCACATCAAGTAGACCTGATTGAAGTCCCTAGGGCTGCAGGGAGATACCAGTGAAACAGACTTTATCCTTGAGCTGAAGGACTTTCACCATCAGTTAGTACCTCCATACCTAGAAAAATGATATTCAGCCACTGAATCAAAAACCTCAACATGTGGTGGAAATAGTAGAGTTTCCTTATGAACCATGGCACTACTTTTACTCACTGCTGCCACTGGAGTCTGCAATGCAGGAAAGCCCCAGAGGGAAATGCATACCCCTTCCACCATTATCACAAGGAAAAAAATTAGAAGAGTTCCATCAAAATGACAGCTCTCACCAGGCTGGGGATATAGGTAAACATCTTGGCTTTCTTCAACTTCCTAAATTTCCATCCCTATACTCTGAGGCTTGCTAGTGTCCTCTGCTGGGACATCTATTCTTCTAGAAGACAGAGGGATTTTTTACAGGGTGTGTCTTCTGCTAATACTGGCTCTTGTATCTCTATCTTCTGTGGGTTGTGTAGAAACTGTGGCCTGCCTGAGGAGTTCATACATAACTCTAGGATTTCTCTGCTTGTGCTTTATTGTTTATGCATATGACTCTTGGGAAAACATCTGCATTCCATACCTAAACTATAACTCTGTAGACTGGTCTATCAGAACTCAACACAGGGCTGGCTTAGAGCTTCAACAAATCTTAGGAATGTTGCTATCACTCAATTAAAATAATCCCAGCATTTCTGAACAACACCTAGACCTATATGGTACAGTTTGATATCTTAAAACAAGGCCTTTACATCAGAGAAAGCTAACCCATAGAAATAAATATGGAAAGCCAAACAAATCAAAGAGATAAATCTATGGGAAATTATGGACTGAAATAAAAAAGGAAAAGAAAAGAAAAGAGAACCCCAAAGGAAAATCTGAAGGCAACAGATTTAATTAACTACCTGATGAAGATACATTATTCGACAGTTTTAATGATACTCATTGAAATTATGCAAATAATGGAGAAACATAAGGAGAGCCACATGAAAGAAATTATGAAGCAGTTTTAAACAGAATTCATAAAGTTAAAAAAATAACTGTGTTAAGACAAATTGAAGTGACTCAAGAGTAGACTGGAAGAACACTTTAATAGAATCAATGAACTAGAATACAGGGCAGTGGAATAGATCCAAACAGACTAGCCAACACAAAAAAGAAGAAGAAAAGAAAAGAAACAAAGACAGCATATGAGACTTATGAGATAACATCAAGAGGAGCATTTTTTTTTTACATCATAGGAATCCCAGAAAGAGAAGACAAAGAGAAGGGGAGCAGAAACTACATTTGAAGAAATAATAGCTTAGTTTCCCTAACCTGAAGAAGAAAGCAGACCTCCAGACCCAGAAGCTCAAAGAGTTCCATACAAAAGAACCCAAAAAAAACCTACACCTAGACACATTGCCATCAAAATGTCAGATACAATATAAAGATACAATCTTAAAAGCAGCTAGAGAAAAATGAGTCTCATACAAAAGAGCCCCATAAGACTATAGGCAGATTTCTCAATGGAAACTTTGCAGGCCAGATGGGAATGGAGTGATACAAAGTGCTGAAAGAAAAGAGCTTTCAACCAGTGGACATTCTACCCTGCTAGATTACCACTTAGAATTGAAGGAATGATGAAAAAATATTACAAACAAAATTTAAGGGAATACATCACCCCTAAACCAGCCTTACAAGAAATACTAAGTGAAGTTCTGTAAAATGAAAAGCAATTCCATTCAGAAGCAACAAGATATCAACAATATAAAATGTGAGAAAGAGGAGAGAGAAAACGTGGACAGAATTAATTTGTTTTCAAATTAAGACAGGTTATATGCTTAAATATTTTATATAAACCTTATATAAAGCACAAGCTAACCTCAAAACATAAACCCATAGAAAAAGTGACGTGACAATGCTTAGAATAGAAGTGGGATTGCTGAATCATATGTAGAGAAGTAACAGAAGCTAGTTTGCCCTGGTATACTGTTATCTGTGAGCTCTAGATTCCTTCACCTCACTTTGTTGATGTATGCCTTTGGTGCAAAGTACCAAAAGAATGAAAAGAATGTGAATCAATTGCAAAAGGATTTGCTTCAAGAGAAGAGGTCAATGAAATAAAAAGCTGAGAGGAAACTGCGACCACAACTAGGAATTCCAATGTTGTTCCTTTGTGGGTCTGGACTGAGGAGAGGACTCTGGATGCTCTGGAACACTCTCCAATAGCCCTGAAACTCACGTCCAGTAGAATATTGAATAGTCCCTTAGAATCAGGGACATTTGCAGCTCTGAATGTTGTTGAATAATCTCTTAGGTTTCCAGAAAACAGAAAAGTGATTCTGACAGTTACCTCTAGCTTCTGCTTTCCCCTCACACTCTTTAGACAAATGACTTTCCAAGACTTTGATTCTCTCTTGCTTATGACTGCTGAACACTTCTAATTTATTGCCATACTCACTGCTCCTATTGTCATCTAGATGCATATCACATAAGTACTCAATCATCACAGTCATGTAACAGTTTCCCACTCATTTTCTATATAAAACAAAAATATTTATTGAGATGAATCATGCCATGTATTGTTTTAAACAATGAGAATCTTGGTGAACAAAGTCTCTTTTCTAATCTCGTGATACTAAAAAACTGAGTGAGGATAAGAGATCAATATTAATGCTTAAAAAAAAGTGAATAAGAGAATTTCAGATGATGCTATATGACAGGAAGAACATGCATTGATGATATGGTAATATGTGACTGCAGAAAAATAACATAATAATTGGTATTCTAAAAGAAGTTACAGTTGAAGTAGGACCTAATGACAAGATGAACCAGGCACAAGTTGTTTTCAGAAACAAGTTCCTAGGAGCACACAGGGCAAGTGCAAAACTGCGCTAAAGTCAAAAGAAAAAAAAGTGAAAGCTAACACATCGTTTTATTTAGCAAAGGGCATATCAAGGTCAGAGTAAAATAGGTTAATGGAAGAATGAGGAAAAGCAATGTTGCACAAATCCGGCCAGGCCTTGTCATCTTAGTGCATAAGACTAGAGCATTATTTCTAAGGCATACTGGGAAACCAATAGAGATCTATAATCGAATCTATTCAGCATGCAGAGTCAGGCTAGGTTTCCCCTGCATCTTTATGTATTCTTGATTATTATAAACAGGGAAGCGTCATGTCATGCAAAAGCTCCTTTGATCTGTCTTCCTCCATTACTCTATGAATTTTTCTCTGTCTTTTGCACTCACAGTACTGCTCTATTGCTCTGAACTGACTTCTGAGTCTCTTTGGTTCATTTCCTCCACCTAAACCCCACTGTCTGAGCAACTTACAGTGGGCTCTCTTACTTGAAATGGGATGGACAATATGCATACTTGTGCTTTGTGTCTCCAAAGATTATGCACTCAGTTTAAAATACCTAGGCATCACTCACCAGTTAAATAAGTCCTTTCAGTAAGGCCTGAAACAAATTGGAGTTGGCTTGCTCTGACTTCAACCCCTTTCATCCCTAATATAATCTCATAGATGCTTGTGACATACCAACTGCTTTTAGAAAGTGTGTTCCAATAAAGAACAGAATTATGATTCTTGCCTTGTCCTGCCCTCCTAAGACCTCGTGTAATTTTTCTCTACAAAATCCCTACATTGCATGCTACCTCCGTTGAGATCGTTATCTTCATCAAAATCTTCATTGAAGCACATTCCCTTCTGAGTTTTTATTCCTTAACAAATTTACTCTCCCCCCAAACTCTCCCCCACCTTTAATTTTAAAAGGAACAACCCCCTCATGTATCTTCCTCCTTAGTGCATATTCTTTTATTACTCTATTCCTTTATTTACTCATAAAGACCTTTATTTCATGAAAAAAATTAGATGGAAATCCTGCACATGCGCACACAGATACACACATACCCAACACGTGATCCTCAGGGTTCTCACATACCTAACAGCTCATAGGAAAAGTATAACTAAAGAAAATAACTGAATAGTTCTTGGAATAGCATTATTTTTATTATTAATATTACTGATATTACTACTGCTGTATGTATTATTACTGCTAAACATTATTATTTGAAAATTAAATTTGTTTCTTTGTGCCTCCATACATCTGAGCAGGTGCCTCAGTGATACTTGCAGGACAGAGAATTAGCCTGTACAGTTATCGTCTACTAGGCAGCCTGCATCAGGGAATCAATTCCTTGCCAAAGTGGTTTGCTAACACAATGACATGTTTTCCAGAAGCTGCACAAGTAAACATAAGTAACCGACATGTATAATGAGCAGTGCTCCAGGATGGTCTTCAGGTATTTGGCAACTCAACTATTATTTAGAACCAAAGGGATGTCAACTTCCCTCCAAGTCTAAAGTTTTACCAAGTCACTAAACATAGTTAGCATGTCTCTCTTACTGAGATAATACTTTGCCATGATTTTACTCTTTCTGTCTTCTTACAATCAGTAAATCCACATTTTATAGACTGAAGAACAAATATTCAGTCTTCTTTCCATACCCATATCAGGCTGTATCCCTCCCTCAGAGACATATTATCCCATATGGGATTTATGGAATTTAAGTTTAAAATAAACCTCTAGAAGCATTTTTGAATAATGTTCTGTCAATATATGAAAAAACTTCGCAATGTATTTGTGGCTCCTAGATTTCTTCCTTAGATAGAGTCAACAATTTCCTGCATATATATTTCTCCTTGCCCCACCTTTTTTTTCCACTTCCAGCAGGAGAAAAAGTGAAAAATAAAAAGTAAAAGCAAAATTCCTCCCATATAATTACAATAACCAACAAACACTTTTCTTCACATCTATACGTATTTTTTCTACAAGGCAATAGAGCCCAAACAAGCTCTGGAGTTGCTTTCCCCCCAACTCCAAAATGTCCAAGTCTTTCATTTCCCATCTCTCTTTGTAGTCAGATCAGAGTTAAGTTATCTACATTGTTCCAAAGCACAAAGCAAGAGGGCATGACATCATCTGGCTTTGCCATGAAGTCCCCAGGATCTCTTTGTCATAGTGTAACTTGCTTGGACAAAAGTGCCCTTGAGATTATCAATGTTCCTAGTGGTTTCTCCAAAAGAAGTCAACAACTCCTTAGCATAGAACTTCATTTGAAGCTTCTCATGATAGCAGAAGCAGAAGAAATATTTCCAGAGTTGTCAAAGAGACTCTGGATCTTGGTTTAGAATACCAGAAGCCTACATCAGGAGACAATAGAACATAGGACGTTAGAACTTGTCATAGGAACTGAAAAACTGATCTGGATTTCTGCCAGACTCAGTTTTCTTCCTTTCATCTTCTGTCCTGTCTCCAGCAACATATTCATTCAGGACCTGGGCTCCATATTTTACCACATTCATATTTTGAGTGAAGGGTTAGAGTAATGGGGAGTAATTCATAAGAGACAAGAACTCACAGCCTTGGTTTGCATGTCAGCATTATTTTCTAGCTCTATGAATTGAGATATTCATAAAATTGTGGTGTGATGTCTCTCTTTCATCTCCCAGTAAAGTTTCCTTGATAAGTAATGTGGATTTAAGGACTATCTCTGATTAATATTTCTACTTTCCAGCTGTTTTTAGTCCAATAATTAAAACAAGGAAGCATATTCCTTGTCTCTTATCTACTTGTAAAACTCAAAAGAGACAGAGTTCTTTCTCCTTTGACTAACCGTCCACACAAACTGTCATTGTACACTAGATAACTTTATCTCTTTGTCAGGACATTGACAGTGACAAAGTCATTGTTCATACTAATTTTTTCCCCCTCTGAGAGTGATGCATGATAATAGATGTTACCTGACCTGGAGTCTTGAAACTTTAGAATACTGACTCAGTTATTTATCCCTGGTACTACAGAATTGACCATCAAACTAAAATGCAGATTAAAAAGTTAACTTTGCATTTGATTTAAGAGACCCTCTAGTTTCATATTATTTTCCATTAGCATATCATATTTTATGAAATTATAATATTTCAGGTGAAATCCTTTCAAATCTTTAAAATCATATGTGGAACCTGACTGTTCACTGATGGGAATACAAGAAAAGTAGTTATTTTTGTAGGTATAAGCAGGAATATTTTGATTTCTCACACCTTAAGGATGGGCTGGAAACATTTTTATTGAAATGAAGGTCCAAGGTACTGAGGCTAACAAGAACTCAGATTAGATTCTCTTTAAAAAGTATATCTTGTGAGATTAGTATGGATACATATTTGACTATATCTTGTGGGTTTGGTAGGGACTTCTTAGGAGAATGACTCAGGAGATTTGTGACCGAGTTTCTTAAGCCTTAACAGATAAATGTGTTTCTTAACCACCATCCTTCAGGTTGATGAATTTCTGTGATTCCTTGTGTTTTTCAAAAACCCTTTTCATGTTCCTGGAAACCTAGACAGTGAATCCAACAGTTTTCTGGAACCACTGCTTTTGGTTTCACTTTAATGGCTACCTTTTTCAAAGTCTTGCTGATTCCTTCTTGTCTAGCTATCCTCATTTCTGTTCTTACCATGGCACTCCTTTGTATATTACCTAAATTATCCTTTATAAATCTGGTTCTTCACAAAGTCGTATAAAGTGTTTTCAAATATTATTTCAACAAACAACTGAGTTACTATGCACCATCTATTGTCTTATGTACTAGTACTTAAGGTAAACAATTCAAAGAAGGAAATAGCTCTCATGGGATTGTATTCTATAGAATGAGTGATTCATAGAAAGAATAAGTAAATCAATTAGCAAATAATTTCAGACAGTATTATTTGCTATGTGGAAAATTAATATATTGATGTGCGAGTAGATCACGATTAAATAGACAGTGATCTCTTTAAGGGAATGACATTTGAGTTGTGACCATACTGACATGAAGATGACCGTCGTGGAAAAACATTAAGAAGGAAAATTTGTATAAATAAAATTGCAAATAGTGTAAAAGCACCAAGGCAGGAAAACATGCATTTCACACATACACATATACACATTTGGTATTTTGGAGAGATAAATAGTGACTCAGTGAGGTTTATTTATATGTAAATAACTAATTTTTTAAAAAGAGTATCTTGTATGATGTTACAGAGGTAACACTTGTTTAATCTCTATTTAAGTTTATCTTCAGTGGTGAGGAGAGAGAAACCCTAAAATTACTTAAATCATGATGATACCATTTCTAATGTTTGCACTACCACATAGATTAATGTTTTAATAATATCCTGTTCATTAACTTAGCATGTTTTGAAGAGTGTTGATAATTATTAGAGTCCTTTCAAGTGTTAAATCCTGAAAGTCCTAGTGTGTGCGTGTGCATATGCTTTAGTATGTACTATTCCAAGTAATTCTCATGAGGACAGCAGAGGAAAAGTACTCATAAAAGGGAAAGATAGACTCAGGTGAGAAATGAATAAAGAACACAATATATAAAATAAATAACACAAGAAAAAAGAATTCCTTCTGCTTTAATTTAGAAAATAGAGTGATATCTGAAATAGGAAGGGAATAAGACAAATATGCAACACCATAATTTCATATGCAAGCTTCTCAGTGAATGTATTAGGTAAGCATGTGAATGACTGAATATTAACTGTGTATGAGTGACTTTGGTTTCTCCTGCTTGGTGAGTTATGTGACTGAGGAACTTATCAAGATGCTAAATCCAGAATTTGTTGAATTGTAGTATCTATTGTCCTAAGGAACCCCACCCAAGAAGAGAGCATTAGGAGAATTCTTTGTGGGTAGACATATGCAGGGAAGATTCCGAGGGGAAAAAATAGTAGCAAAAATCAATGATATGGTGTAAAAATGAGATTAAGTCTTCCAAAATCTACTAACTTTTTCTTGAGTCATTTTGGGCATTTTAGAAACTTCAAGGCCCTATATTGAGATGATAACCATACGAATGAGTGTGCTCATTTCCATCTCCAAAGAAGAGATATCTAATTCTATTTTGCCCTGTCAATAGATTTTTCTTCTTTCTTACAGGACAAGGAACCTAACAAGAATCTGTGTTATCAATCTGCTTCCAGACCTGCTTAATTTTGCCATAATCATTCTTTCCTGCATTTTTTAAATCTTAATCTCATTTTTCATGTCAAAGCCTTGTTCATTATGTAATCACTTCTTTGTACTAACAGCCAGGCTCTTATGACCATATTCATGTTTAGATTCTCTTGTCTGATCACTCTAAAGTCATATATGTTACAGTTTTTCTAAAAGTCTTTATACTTGTTCACTTTCCTGAGGAATATTCTGATTGATTCCACTGCATGTAACACTGACTTTCTTCACTTCAGAAACTGGTCTCTCCAATGTTTTTCTGAATTGGATTATATCACACTTCTGTTTTAAAAGTAATTCTCTTTTCTTACATCTATAGCTGGCATGATGATTCCTGAAATTTAGGCTTCAAATTTACTAATTCCTTCCAAAATTATCTTTTATTTCCACCAGGGCTCAATTTATTTCAGTACCAATAACTTATAGTTAAATATATAATTTAAATATCTTCATAAGGAACAAAAGATAATATATATTTATGAATACATATACATATATTCATGTAGGTAGGTAGAGTATATAGAGAATATTAAAACTGCATTTAATAGATTAAAATCATAGAAAATTAATTATATTTGTAGATCAAGAGAATGAAATATTATGTTCCAAGTGCTACACTAAATAAAGATGCTACGTGTTTAAATTTTTGTGACATAATCATCAATAAACATAATAAATAAATGAGGAATAAAGATATTTAGCAACATCTCAATTCATAGAGCTAGAAAATAAAGCTGGCATGCAAACCAAGGCTGTGAGCTCTTGTCTCTTATGAATTGCTCCCCATTAGTACAATTGGTAGTACTGGGAAAGACCAGGGAAGGTTCCTTGACTTGTCCCTTCTCTCTAGTATAGCAGATCAAAAACTATGCTTCTTACATTAAATAAAATTGGCTACAACCCCAAAATGAGCTTGATCTTTAGTTCTCGCAAATGAGAACATTTACAAAATGTGAAGATTATTTCAACATCTCACTCAGCCAACAGCAATTTTTTCACATTGCTATGAGTGCCTCAATTCTCTGCATTCCATTAAAGATATGGTTATACTGATCCCACTAAAGCTACCCATAAATTTGTATTGTATTATACGTCTCAAAAGAGCCTCTGTTTCATTCTCTTCAAAGCCTGCAAACCCCATGGAGTTCTGCTTTATTTTGAATAGATACAAAAGACAAAGTCAATGAAGAGAAAACAAAGATATTTCTTATAGAAGAGTGCTTATTTCATTTCTATTATATCTATATAGTTAAGTCTGGATGCAGGGTACTTTGTCTGCAAGAGATGGACTCTTGGGACACAAAACTCTCTAGTAGGCACCGACAAAGTTGGACAGGAAGCTCAATGATACTTGTGGGCCAGAGCATTAGCTACTCCAGCTGTCATCTTCTGCCAGGCAGCCTGCAACTGTGGCATAAATTCCTGGTTGAAGTAG